>MU223868.1:486303-512062 GCA_018584345.1 Thuja plicata | reverse complement strand
CATAAAACATATATTCAGAATGAGCTCTTAAGTCACTTTTTATTCTTTTCTTGTGGGAGCTCAAACACTTTCCTGGCCAATGTGGGATAAAAGTTAAATTCCCACTTTTAATTCTTTTCACTTAAAAATTAATTGTTCACTTGGCCCCATCTATGATAAATTGACCCTTCACTTGAGTGACTTAAGTTATAATATAAAATTATATTATAACTTTACAATATAAGCTCAAAACTATTAATATTTATTGTAACCAAATAAATATTAATATCTCCCTTATTACTCATCATCTCTGCACGCCGTCTGAACTGGAAGCTGACATGGTCAAGCTGCATACGACCATACCCCATTTCTATAAATAGTAGGGGTCCCACACTAACCTCCTCAATACTTACTATAAATAGCAATTACTGCATACGGAGTCCTGGAGACCTCAAACGAGAGCCAAACCTGCAAAACTCTGGCCACTGAAGAAGATGCATCCTTCAAAGGACCCTCTAACCAACCTCATTAGCCTACTAGGGATAGAATAATAGGCTAATCCCTCAACTCTGATGCTCATGAAAAAATGGGGACATTACATTTCTTTGTTCAATAGGTCCTCTTCGTAGAGAAGATATGAGGAGAGATGTGAGTATTATACAGGTGAGACATCTAGAAATCCCCATGTTGAGTTTTCAGCAGTTGCGGATTATGGTGGAGATATTCCCGTGCTTAGTGGATCAACCACTAGTCCTATTTGCACACCTGAGGGTGGAGGGTTTTTGAAGGGACATGTGGATGCTCCTATCTTGTTGGTAGATAGTGCTACTAAGTTGCAGCATCTTGAGCCTACCAGAGTTAGTGACACTGATCAGGTTGGTGACATGTCCACTGCCATTGATGGAAGTTTTGCATCAGTTGGTAGTAGTATCAGCGATACAGGGTTTGATTTTCAGACAACAATCCTTTATGTGAGCCTGTCGCTGATGCCGTGGATAGTGCGAGTGGAGGATGTTGTAGATACCACTATGGATTTTGACACCTTGGATGATGTTATTTTTGAGGACTGCGAGGAGTATTTGAGCTCTGGCAGCTCTAACGTTTATGACAGCTGTCGCAATGTGGAGTCAGTACAAGAGAACAATATTTTCCTATATTGAGGAGGTGAGCATGGAGTTGCCCAGTGATGACACTCAAGAGTAGAGTGTTACAGATGAGTCAGGTGACATAGGTTCATGCCACAGTGTAGATGTTTTACGTGATGACATCGAGTAATGTATGCAGCCAGAGATAGCAGAGGGGTCTCAGATAGACGATATTGATGCTAGCATTGTGGATACCTCTGATGTTGAGTGTGAGGATGATGGGTGCTACAGTGTGTCTTGTTTTTTATATCAGACATTGGGTGTGGGCTCAACGTTGTTATCTTGTGGTGGTGGGTTCTAGGATCCTTTTCTACAGGGACTCACAGATGAGGATGCGGAAGCATATGAGTGGCAGGAGTTTGTTTTAGCCAGAGCTTCCATTCCTTCAGATAAGGTTACTTCTTCAGTGACTCATCAAGATGACTCTATTTGTAGCGAGTTATGTTTGATTTATTAGACCCTGGGGGAGGACTCTGAGTTGTTAGCGAGTGAGGATGGGTCCCAGGATCTGGATTGTCACGTGGTTACAAAGGACGGGGTAGCTAAGGATTGTGATGAGTCAAATTCAGCAGCAGCTTCCTCGGGGGTAGATAAGGATGCGTCTAATGTCAGTACTCAGTTTGTAGATGTGTGCTCGGATGACAGTACATAGAGATACAATGATCTTGAGGGGAGTTTGTTGGATACAGCTTCCTTCCATAGTGTGGACAGTGCAGTTGAGATTGTACCTAGGAGACCCGTTGTGCAGAGTCATCATGTGACTAGCCAGTTGAGAGTCGGTGAGAGAGACATTACTTCTACTCTCGAGCATTTCAATGCCGCTCGTCAGCTGTTGGCTATTTATGGTTGGGGTGCTCCTATGGCAGAGAGCACGGTGGTGGTTACCTTTCCCTGACAGAGATTCATTCCTTGTGGGAGGCTGTCAGGATTTTGCGACAAAACTATGTACAGTTGGTAGCCGACCGAGATCACCTAGTTGAGTGGGGGAGTACTGCATACGAGGCATTGTTGGATAGAGAGGAGGAGGTGAGTGAGCTTACTCAGGAGCTCACAACGACTTCTGAGGTTTTAGAGGGCACACAGTTGGATCTCCAGGAGTCGCAGGGATGTTTAGCAGAGGCGACTGTGGAGTTGGAGCGGATTCAGTCTTTGCCAGTCATAGATCCAGTTCAGTTGCATATAGTAGAGGTTGGTGGTGGGTCAACTTCCACAGTTGGCAGTGATGGATGTGTTGGGGACACAGTTACATCCATCTTTGAGATGGATGCAGTAGATGCAGAGGAGGTGAGTGCATCACTGGAGGACATCAGAGAGTTTTTTAGTATCAGGTTCTCCAGCTGATAGCACAATAACAGATGATACAGAGCAGGTTGTTGAGAGACCTGTGGTAGCTGGAGTGGATTCATCGGTGAGTTGTGTGTCAGTTCCTGACACTACTCCCTTTGATTCACATGGCATGGACAGGGTATCATCTGGTTTGGAGACGAGCTCTCATGATGATTTGTTTCCTTTTGTCGGAAGCAAATCAATTTCTTCATCTCATACAGATGATCGTGATAGGCAGTTGGTAGTGCCACAGTTTTCGAGAGGTCAGTTGCGGATTGCAGGGGAGCAAGTTGATGCTGCTTCTTATAATTTCTACTACACGGAGTTCATGGAATACTTGCTTGAGAGTCCGGTTTTGCAGAAGGTACCTTTTGGGGCTTCTGAGAGTACACTCATCCGAGGTTCTCACGTTATTCAAATGTTAGTGGGGAAGATTGTGGATACCTTGACTACAATGCTTCCTCATCAGGATTTTGTTGTTGGGTTTGTTGAGAGGGTTACCCAGGATCCTGCCCAACCAGTTTTTCAGAGTCAGAGATTGGAGCCATCTCTTGATTCATGGTTTGATTTTGTTGAGCCTTTGACAGGGATTGGAGCTTTTCACCATGATTACATCGTGAGGAGTGCTCATCATTTCTCTTTTGACCCACAGGTTGAGGACTTGTTTGCGCGTCGGTGTGGGTTGGCTCCAGGGTTATACCATTCTTTTTGGGATGGGTTTACTCCATCTGCAGTTGACGGGGTTGGTTACTGCAAGTTAGCAGGAGGTGACTTGCAGGGTTAGTACATCTAGAATGGTTTTATAGTGGATGGATATCTGGATGACTGGAGTACACAAGACAGATTGGCAAGGTGTGCAGGGAGCTATGGTTTGTCAGATGGTTTTGGATATCCATTTTTCTTTGTTATGGATGGCTGTGAGTTTCATCTCTACTGGGATCTAGGTAGTGACAGGTTTGGCACTGTAGATTGTGTGGACATCTATGGTTGGGATGATGACAGTGTGTTTTGGTTAGCTCAGTGGATGATGATTTCATCACAGGAGTTTGTGGGTGATCGCAGGGACATTACACCATTCTATCCTTGGGATGTGGGTGGACTTTTGTGTTTTGTTTTCTGAGATTGCTTGGCGACAAACAATTCCAGGAAGGGAGGACTGTAATGTCCCCATTTTGAGCAAGCATTGGAGTTAGTGGATTTAGCCTATCATTGGGTTCTTGTAGGCTAATACTGGTGATTAGAGGACCTTGTTGTGGGTTGTGGCCCCTTTTTGGACTTACTATTTATAGTAAGTCAACAATTGGTTCCATGGACCTCAGATGATGTAGAGGAGTTATATGATGCTCTCAGATATTATTTTCGGCTTCCAGTTTGGATTCCAAGATTCTTGGAGGGAGCGTCTATTTTTAGTAAGTCACCCTGTCAGGGTCATTCATCATTTTTCATCATCAGGATCACTCTTGTGTTGTCGGATTTTGATTCTGATGCTTCCTCAGTCGTTTTCACAAGACGGGTGAATTATGATTATTATTTAATTAAATCGGCCAAGGTTGCTATTTTTATTGGGATTGTATTTTGGGCATCTTAGCGTTATAGCTCGTTGGAACCAGGTTGAGAAGTTTTAAATCCCGAGCTCATTAAATAGGGACCCTATGTGTTAGAATATTGTTATTTTAATGAAAGGGTCTTTTTTTCATTATTAGAGTGGAAAGAAATATATTAGTTTATTATATTTCAAATTTGCACATAAAGCTTAGTCTTTATGTAAGTGAAAAATGTCTTGGAGAAGATAGGGTTCAATTTGTTATGAAGACATTATAAAGGCTTCTTGGATGAAATCAAATTCATTATGTAATTGTTTATTCATGTTGTTATGGTTTGATTTTGGAGAAGTCTGGAATGTAGGGTTTGAAGAATTATCCAGGCAGGAAACGTTGTTTTTCCTGCAAGTTTGTGAGACACTTTGAATCAATGAATTGATGCTGATGAATTGTGTAACTTTTAGCAATCTATTCAGTGGCCGAGTTTGATTTTAAGCAAATTGGATTGCTGATTATAGAGGTTATGGATTGACGCCAAAGGAAGGAGAAAGAATTGGAGTGTTGGACATTTGCTTGCGAATGGTTCATGTCTCTTGCTAGTTGTGGACACTTATTTATCAGCCATACCAATTCCTTAACAACTGTCATCTCCCTTAGCTTCTGTGGCTAGTATTGAAAGTAGCTGCCACTTTCCTTATGACTTGCAGCCAGTGTTGGAGCAACAGGAAGAAAGACCAGGTTAAACTTAATTTAATAATGGTGGTTTGCATTGTAATTGATTACTTGGTTTTGAAAGCATGTCAATGACATTATTTGTTAATAAAAAGAGCTACACGCATAGTTTACAGAGTTATTTGAATTACTTGCATTGTATTAATTTATTTTCTCAAAACAACATATTTGCAAAACTTCAAACTTTCAAGAATTCATTAATTTGGTGTTAGTTCAGGGTTAGAGCTAGGCAGGCTCTTTACAATTGTACCTTGAACTTCTCTCGTAGAGAAGAACTCATTAACAAGGGATTGCACCTCGAACTTCTCTCACAGAGAAGAACTCATTAATCATATGTAAAGGATCACTGAAGCTGAGACTCTCTCTCAACAAGAGCATCATTCTCCACAATACCAAGCTTATCTCAGAAGTAACAAAACTTCACTCTCGGAAGTGGCTTGGTAAGAATGTCTGCAGTCTGCTCCTTTGTAGAAATATAGTTAAGTTCAACTGCTTTCCTTTGAACCATGTCTCTCAAGTAATGATAGATTATTTCCACATGTTTAGTTATGTCATGAAAGACAGGATTAACCGAAAGCTTCACACAACTTTGGTTATCACAATGTATCACTGTAGGTTCCAAAGGTAGTCCAAACAAAACTGCAAACAATTTTCCAAGCCACAACGCTTCTCTTGCAGCCACACATACTGCAACATACTCTGCTTCAGCTGTACTTTGAGCTACACAAGATTGTTTCCTGCTGCACCAAGAAACTACAACTGAACTTAGATTGAAACAACATCCTGAATTACTCTTTCTATCAGGTACACAACCTGCCCAATCTGAATCAGAGAATCCCTGTAAGTTCAGCTCTACACATGAAGAATATTTTAGACCAAATCACACTGTACCACAAACATATCTCAATATGTGTTTGGCTGCCACAAGATGAAGTTGCCTTGGTTCACTCATGAACTGACTCAAGGTATTCACTGCATAACAAATATCAGGCCTTGTATTAACCAAATACATTAAAGAGCCAATTAACTGCTTGTACATAGAAGGATCAACTAAATCTGAAGTGGCTGCATCCTCATGTAACTTTTTCAGATTTGCTTCCATAGGAGTAATCATAGATTTACAATCTAAAATACCAAATCTCTTCAATATATCAATTGCATATTTCCCTTGACTTAATATAATTTCATTTTCTCTTTGCCATACCTCAAACCCAAGGAAATAATGAAGAAGACCAAGATCTTTCATCAGAAACTAACTCTGATAATGAGATCATCATCACCCGTAATGAATAAGTCATCAACATAGAGCACAAGAATCAACACTTTGATATCACACACTTTGAAGTATAAATTTGGATAAACATTATTCTTTCGAAAGCCCAAACTCAAAAGATAATTATCAATCCTCTCATACCAAGCACGTGATGTTTGTTTAAGACCATACAAGGCCTTTTTCAGTCTATACACATGAGGATCTTTGTCATTAATTACAAATCCTTCTGGCTGTTCTATATATACTTCCTCTTCAATAATGCCATTCAAGAATGCTGTTTTCACATCGATTTGATGAAGCCTCCAACCCTTAACTGCTGCAACAACTATGATTGTTCTAATGGAAGTATAACGTTCTACAGGTGCAAATGTTTCATCATAATCTATGCCTTCCTTTTGGGAAAAACCTCTAGCTACAAACCTTGCTTTGTATTTTTCGATACTTCCATCAGTTGGATGCTTGATTTTGAACAACCACTTAGAAGAAACCATAGATTTATTTTCAGGCCTAGGAACAATGTCCCATACATCATTTTTGATGATGGATTGGTACTCTTCCATAATGGCATCCTTCCACACTTGCTGATTTAAAGCTTCTTCAAAATTAGATGGTTCTAATGCAATAATGTTACTCATCAAAGCTACATATCCTGCTAATTTGTGAGGCCTTTTACTCTCTCTAAAAGTGCCACGAGGGGCTGCATATTTTTCAGCCTCTTCCATAGTATTTCTAGCCCATAGAGGTCTTTTCTTACCAGCTGAAATATAACTAGGACCTGCTGAATTATCAATAGGATCAACTGAATCAATAGGATTGAAAAACTCTTCTAAATCTGAAAGCTCCCTTTGAATCTCTGAAGGTGGATTTGAAACAACCATGTCTATATCTTGAGAAGACTCAATATTATTTGACTCAAGTTATAAATTGGATTCTTTGGATTTATTGCAAGCTATATCTTCATCAAAAGTCACATCCCTGCAAATTTTCTTTTGTCCGGGAATATAAATCCTGTAAGCTTTTGAAGATTCACTATATCCCACAAAGATGCCTTTCTTCCCTGAAGGCTCTAGTTTAGATCTTTTCTCTTTAGGAACATGAATATAGACAGGGCATCCGAAAATCTTAAGATAACTGATGTATGGTTTGATACCTGTAAAAGCTTCTTCTGGAGTAATGTTATTTAGAACATGACGAGGGATGTGATTCTGAATGTACACTGCTGTCCTGCAAGCTTCTTCCCATAAAAATGTTTGAAGATTCTGATCATGAATCATAGCCTTCACTGCCTCATCAATTGTTTTGTTCTTTCTTTCAACTGTTCCATTTTGTTGAGGATTATAAGGGACACAAAACTCCCTCTTAATCCCAACTTCAACACAAAAGTTATGAAATATTCCAGACACATACTCTCCTCCATTATCTGATCTTAGAACTTTTATTTTCTTGTTAGATAAATTTTTAACAAGTGCTATGAATTCTTTAAATCTGGGCAGCACTTCATCAAATTCTTTTGACTTAAGAAAACATATTGAACACTTATGAGAAAAGTCATCAATGAATGTAACATAATACCAATAACCACTAAGAGAGGCAACAAACATAGGACCACATAAATCAAAATGTATTAATTGTAGGATTTCCTTAGCTCTACTTTCACTTCTAAGAAAAGTACTTTTAATATTCTTACCGAGAGAGCATCCCTTGCAAATGCCTTCATGATTTTGATTCAGCTTTGGAATACCATCAACAACCTTCTCCATTGAAGACAAAGTTCCGAAATTTAAGTGACCCAATCTGTTATGCCACAACTCACTTGAATTTATAGAATCATGAGCTAAAGCAATGATAGGATGGGCTGAAAGCTTGTAGAGACTATCACGACGAACACCAATAACATGAGCAGATTGAAAGTTTGAATTCTTCTTCTTTGCAAGGACTTTTCCATCAACAAAGGTAATATGATAACCTTTGCCCTGAAATAGAAATCAAATTTCTTTTAATACTAGGAACAAAGAGAACATCACTTAAATGAAGAGGTACACTAGAATCCAACTGAAAGGATGTAGAACCAGCACCCTTCACTGAATAACATGCATCATCATTAATAATAACGTGAAGGTGAGAATCTTTTTTCCTTCAAGTTGAAGAGATGTTCATGATAACCATTAATGTGACGAGATGCTCCACTATCAATCAACCATGTATCACTATTTGTAGGAACATTACTGGAAAGTGCAAAAATAAACAAAAACCTTTCAAAATTATTGCTAGACTCCTTTTGAGGAGAAGAATTCTCAACATATGCAGCAGCTGCTTGAGGCTTTGGCCTTGAAGTACAATCACGAGCAAAGTGACCAAATTTGTCACATCTAAAACATTGAATCCTATAAAGATCCTTCTTTTTCCTAGCATCAGGAGCTGAATCAGAATTCTTCTCTCTATAACTTTTTAAATTACTTTTTCTTTCTTTGCCTTTGAAAGTATGGGCAACAAGAACATGATCATCTTCATGATGATTTTTGCGACCATTACCTCTAGCCTCTAACCTACATTCTTCTTGAATGCAATCAACCCTCAATCTGTCAAATTTAGGAAGATCATCTCTTCCACTAACAACATGAATGAATGATTCCCAAGAGTGGGGAAGGCCATTCATAGCAAGCATTACCAAATCTTTATCAGCAAATGATTCACCAATAGCACTCAACTCATCTTTTAATTCAATAATCTTCATAAAATATGAAACCACTGATTCTCCTCTAGCCATTTTAACATGTAGAAGTTGACGACGAAGGGCTAGAGCTCTACTAGTGTTGTTGAATTCATACAGGTCCTTCAATGTTTGGAACATATCTTTAGCTGAATTTAACTTAGAGATAATAGGAACAAGATGATCTTTAACTGAATCAATCAAAACATTTTTGGCCATGATTTTGTTCTTTTTCCATGTAGTCTCTCAGCCTCTACAAAAGGTTCTGGTACATCAGAATTTACATAGTCAAGAAGATCATTTTCTTCAAGCGTGATCATAATTCTAAATTTCCATGAAGAAAAATTTGATGAACCATCCAATCTATCCTCCACTTTCAGACCGTTCACCATTGTTGCTAGCTGAATCAAAATCACACAAAAGAGCAATAGAAATAATAAACACTTCTGGTTCTGGACTGATCCTTAACCTTGCTCTGATATCATGTTAGAGTTTGGGAACCAGAAATATAAATAACAAGATAATAAAAACAAAGAGACAATACACAAAACTATTCTGGGAAAACCCTCCTCACCGAGGGTGGAAAACCCAACCCACAAAATGAAGATCCTTTTATAATGTCAACAAGGTCTGAATACAAAATGCTTCAAAATATCTAAGATTCTCAGCTATTGGCAATAAAATGAGTACTCAGAACATGATGTGTCTAACTTCACCACAATTCGGTGCATACAAATAATGATAGAATCTCTGATAATGAATGCAAACTGTGCTAAGCATATAAAACTCAAACTATGACAACTATACTTTAGCCGAATATCTCAGGCGGCATGAAGAATAACAATCAAATATATATCAGATGAATCCTCTGCTGAATAGCAGCGCACAATAGATGATAAGCTGAATGAGAAATCAAAAAGAAATGTTTTTCCAGTACCCATGAACGTTATAACGATGATAGTAAATAGATGACAAATCAAGAATGAAGAAGGACAATCAATCATCAAGGAAGACTGTTAGCCGTATATCGGATGTTAGTTGGGTGACGGTACTTAGTTACTATCGTCGGTTAGTTACTTCCGTCAGTTGGGAACGGGTGACGACGTTTGGTCGCACCGTGAGCTTGTCACTGAACGCTGGCAAGTCATCGCACGGTGTGCTTGTCACCGAACGGTGAACAAGTCACCGAATGGTGTGCCTGTCACTGAACGGTGAACAAGTCACCGAACGGTGAGCAAGTCACCGGACGGTGAACTTGTCACCGAACGATGGACAAGTCACTGTCGGCCACCGGCGGTGGAGTAAAAAGAAAAATAAAAACATAAAACATCCGTAGAAAAAACATAAAACATACGCAGCAAAAACATAAGAGGACCAAGCCCATGGGAGAGGAGAGAAAACAGTCGGCGGAAGGGAAGAGGAGGAGAAAAATCACGCGGGTAGAGGGAAGGAGGAAAAAGGCCAAGGGAGGAAGGAAGAAAAACGCAGGGGCAGATTTGGGGAGCATCTACAGCCAAGAAGGAAACGTAGAGGGTTGCCGGATTTTCAGCAAATAGTGCCGAAAATATTGCAAGTGTGTCATTTCATAAAACAACAAAGTAGAGTAGACAACGGTAATTTTCTCAGAATTTTCCGCAGTAGGTAGATTTTTCAGTTAAGCAAACTCTAACTGTTTTTGACCAAGTAGTTATGGAATCCGCGGGAAAAGAAGATGGAAGAACATGGCTGAAAATTTGAACAAGGAAGTGAGGGTTCTACCCTCAGGAATACAGGTAGTTGGAACAATGGGAAAAGGCAAAGTTGCGCAGAAGGAACAAGTCACTCATGAGTTGGTGGCATTTGAGGGCCTTAATGGGTTAGAGTGCCAGAAATGGTGGCATGAAACACCAAACACAGATGAAGTAAAACAGCTCTTGCGGCACGCTAGTGTGCATTGGGCGATTCAGATGCCATTGCTTCCTATCAAAAATTTCGAGCCCACATTATGGATAATGGTGAATACCTTTGACAGGCACACGCGGAAGAGTACGTTTCAGTAAAGGAAACACGTGGTCACAGTTTCCTTTGCTCCAGCTGATTTCACCCGTGTGTTCGGCATTCCTGGACGAAATGGGCAGAAGATAGAAATTAAAAAGCATAAGATGACAAAGGAGTGGAAAGAATTCTGGATCCACCACATTTCCCGCACCCTCACCCAAGCCGAGTTGGATTCTATAGTACGGGTGACAAAGAGCCGTGGCATCAAGAAAGAGTTCGTCTTCGAGGGCCCCTGGCGGTGCATCTTGGATGTTATGAAAAGCAGACTCACTGGGGCCAGTAGGGCATTAGACATAGCCCTCCCACAGATTGTCCACATGAACGGCGTAGTCTACGATTGGGCAACCCTGTTATCAGATAGGATGTACGAGTTCATGACTTTGCAGCACCGTACATTCTACATGTCGCACCATGCCATTGGGCTGTTTCACGAGGCTACACTGTGCATCCCCTTGGACAAATTAGAATTGGCACCTCAAGGGAAGCTAGCAACAGGCGAGCCCCCCGTTTTTTACTGGAAATACTTGGACGCGGGTGGGATGATGGCAGGCCAGAAGAGGCCATGACGGGTCATAGAATCTGATCGTGAGGACAGCGGTAGAGCGACCACCGCCGAGGGCAGTGACTCGGAGGCCGCGGAGAGTGATTCGGTGGGGGAGGAGCCTGTAGTGAGGTTTGTGGCCCCTCTCCTATCTTCCACAAAACTGGTTCCTTCAGCGACACCCTTTGAGGAGGTAGTTGCCGAGTCCGTGGTTGCCGGGAGCATGGACAGAGACCAGCATATTGCACCAGGACAGATTGGGGTAGAGGTAGCTCGGGCTCACGCCGTCATCATTGTGGACAACGATCCACTGGAGGATCCACCACCACCAGTCGGTCCTTCGAAGAAGACTATGAGTTCTTGGCTACAGAAGAAATTTGCCATGACAGTTACAGAACCCACAGGGGTGGCCATCCTATCTCTCCAACGGGAAGTGCTGCAGGAGGAAGTGCCTCAGGAGGTACAGAATTTGGGGGTTACAGTGGCATAGGACTTATAGCCTACCAATCCACAAGGTGGGGACACCGCTAGAGAAGTAGCGTATGTGCATGAGGAAGACACTATAGGTGAGTTGGGCGGGGCAGGGCATGACACCATTGATGTTTTGATGGCGGATAGGGCTGAGCATTTGGCTGACCGAGGGACGGAGCCAGAGGATGGTGATGTGGAGGCATCGTTGGCTGACTTAGTAGTACGAGGGCGTCAGATGGTAGCCTTAGGAGAGGCTCAGGCCCTAAAGGTCGTGACTTCCGAGTTGCAACGTCTTTTGAGTTTTATACAGCACGAGTGCCCACGTGTCTTTGGAGAATGTTTTGGACAGGGGTCGTGGCCTAGTGTAGAGACGTCGGAGATGCTGGAGGCGTAGTCTCTTCCTGTGCCAGTGACCGAGAGTGAGGTCCAGGGCCTCACTCGCCGGATTGAGCAGGCGTTCCGACAGGGTTACTATGTCTCGGCTAGAAGAGAAACTGCATTGGTGGCTTCAGAGAGAGCTCGGGAGGAGCTGGCTGCCAAGTTGGCAGTAGTGGAGCGAGACTTAGTACAACGCACACAGGAGATGGAAGTAGAGAAGGCATCCCGTGTGGCCTTGGACGGTACCCTGGCGCGGGTGACGGAGACGTTTGAGCAACAGCTAGCTACAGCTACTTCCGAGCGATAGCTTGTGGAGACTAGCTTGGTTGCGTCCCGACAGGTAGTTGAAGAGCAGCTGAAGGACCTTCAGGAGGCCGCAGTGATGGTCAAATCCTCACTTGAGCTTCAGTCAGTCACAGAGCAGCAGTTGGCAGCGAGGACGACACAGGTGTACGAGTTGCGTTCTCAGTTGGTACAGCCGGCCTCCTTTGCTGCGGGTCACCCATCCTCTTCAGGGACGCTTCCTCAGCCCCCTACTTCTACTTCTTAGTTGTCCCTTTTTGTTTTGCCCTCCTTAGTTTTGATGTGTCCCGGACATTTTGTATGTTGTCGTCTGGAGACGACTTTTCTTTAGGGGGGGATGATGTTAGCTGTATATCGGATGTTAGTTGGGTATGCGCCGACGGTACTTAGTTACTACCGTCGGTTAGTTACTTCCGTCGGTTGGGAACAGGTGACGACGTTTGGTCGCACCGTTTCAGGTTTTATATGAACCAATACTTGCTAGTTGAAGGCATCGTGATCTTGTTGCTGTTGTAAATGTACTTCAGTTATGAATGATCAATAAAGACTCTGTTATTATATACTTGTACTTCCTGTAACGTCTATGCTTAAACTAGGTTACCCAAGCGGGTAAACAAAGACAAAGAAATTGAAGTAGTCTTGAACCGCATGACTCTTGAATGTCCACAAATGCCTCTTGAGAGACCACGCGAGAGACCTTTCCAATCCCACGCAATAACCATATGAAACGAAAAACCTCCAACCATAAAAGCCATCGAAACTTCAACCATAATATAAGCAGAATACGGACAACAGCAAGTCGAGAGAAAATGTAAACTGATAATCACAATACTCAGCCGTGCAAGGAGGAAAATAAAGAATCACAACAACAGTGAAAGATCGAGCTCCAATAATCAGCAAGAAGAATATGATGCCAACACTATCAGCATAGCAGGTTTGAAGAAAAATCTCTCGTGGCTACTCATACATTAACAAACCATGCTATAAAGCGCCACAAGTCATCTTAGGAGATTGTGTTGGAGGCAGATTAGCTCTTATCAACCTATTTAAAAAATAAAATATAAAAATAATGTTAAAAGATATTATATTTAAATTTTAAAAAACAAATAACCGAAGTGAAATGTAAAATCGTTTTGTTTCACTTACATAGTACAGCTTCAATTTTGAGAATGATCAAAATATGGTTTGTAACATGTGGTGATAGGTGATGAACAAATGAATCCCTTTAGCCTTCACTGAAGGAACACACTCCTTATATTGAGAGGGGTGAATTGGTAAAAGACCGACTTTTTGCCTTATTGAAAACTTTAGCAACTATAATGAAATAATTAAAAGGACCTTCAAAAATCTGCTCACTACTCCAAAATCTGCCTTAAAATTCTGCTCTCAAATCTGCAAAATATCTCCACTTAGATCTGCAATATGATCTTCAATAAATGCTCATGTATCTGAAATATATCTTCACAAAAATATTCTCTTAATTTTCTCCAAATATGTCTGATTTTACAAACAAATCTGCTCTTTTATGTGCTCCAAATATGCCCGATTTTTACTCATAAATCTTCTCTGTTATCTTCTCAAACATTAGGAAGATATTTGTCAATTTCTTGTAAAATAAGCCTCCACATACACTTATATGATCTAATCAATTTTGTTGCACAACTTTCCTAGCATTAGGGTCGCGGGTGGACAACACATGGTATTGAAAGGATGGATGATTAGTGTGCCTCAACCAACAAACTATCTTCTGTACAATATTTGTGTTGTATATTATAACTTCGACAATATTTTTAGACCCCTCTTCCTCAACAACCAACATGAAGATGTCACGGTGATGTCCCCATCCTTGACATAAAAGAAAACTAGTAAAAAACATGTGTGATCAAGGCGTGGGAGACCTTTGACACTTCCAAGTACTTAGCAAGTAGATATAGAAATTGTACATAACAAATAGCAGTTCAAGTAGTTAGTTTTGCATATTCTTATCAATAGAGAAGTGGCATTAGGATCAACATAAAGATCCTATCAAGGAAAATCGTCTTATTTATAAGGCTCCACGATTTTCCCATCTAGCATCTTTAAGTAAAGCATGGGTTATAAGATGGCATGTTTGCTGTAATGAGACCAAGTGATCAATTATGCTCAATTGCTACGCATCCATTTACATGATCATATTTTGAAGATCTCAAGCAAATAATCTCGATATTGGTTGCCAAAGAGCAGATGATATTGGACAATAAGATGTATCAATGTGACCATAAGAACATTGGATCATGTCAATATCAAGCATGATATGGATCCAACTATTTGTTGAAGCTCTTGTAGTTGCGAGACAAATTTTTCATACCTGTGATTGATACTTCAGTATTCATTTGTATATTGAACGGTCTTCAACTCATGATCGAACAGTTCTTTGTGAACGGTCTTCTTATATACTCTTACCTTATTCCCCGTTGTAGTGAAGTGACATGGTATCGTGCGTGCTTTGTGTTGTCATCGTGAAGTGGCTTATGGTTGTCTATTGGGATTCCATCCGGCTGGCATCGGTTCTCTTATTTATTCCATACTTATTTGTTTAACTTCGTATTTGCTAGATATACGATGACTTGGCATTGTGGTCTCACCATGTGTTGCTTTCATCCGCTCATTGTTATGGAGGTGTCATCGGTTGACGTTTGCATTTATTATCAGTGTTATGAGGATGTTGGCTAAATATTTTGCAAGTCACTAAGACTACAACTTGGAAAAATGTTTCTTTTAGGCAGCAGTATGTGAGATTGCTCTCTCCTCTCAGCAATAGGGGAGGCTCCCTTCTTACTGCAGGTGGCTTCAAGTAAAACTGAACTGTATCACACACAGTTCTCCTTGCTACAGTAATACCGGTGGCTCAAGGAATGACTTAAGAACAATCCTTTAAGACAGTAGTTTATTTTATCTGAAGATGAAATAATTATAAGAACTCAAAGTCTCTTATCTTTACTTCAAATAATTACTCTAACTTCGGATGCACAAGAAAGCTCAAAGGCTTTCCTTGAACACCCTCTACTCTAATTTAAGATTCTACCATTGAAGCCCAAAGTCTTCAGCTTTGAATCGTTGCAGCCACTACTCTCTATAGTAACCCTGATCTCCTGAAGCACAAAGTCTTCAGAAAAATTGGATTTAAGGTGTTCCAATGATACAAGCAAGATAACTATTTAATCTGAACAAGGATCAATGAATGCAACATAAGAATACATCCATTAATGGTCAAGACAACAACTCAAAGTCTGTCAATTTCTATTCCTTTATTCAAATGCTCATCTCTTTTACAATGAAACACAAAGTCTTTAGAACTCAAGAGTTTTGCCTATAGTTTCCTTACACAACAAAAAATCCATATTTACAATGAGCTCCCTCCTTTATATAGGAAAAGAGGAGAGAGGAAAGTAGAGAAGAAAGGGGAAACCCTTAACCACTTTAACTTATTCAATCTTTATCTATAACTAACTAACTTTGACTTATTCAATGCTGTAAGACCTAATGTACTTGCAGTATGATTACATGAGACTACTTTACACGTGATACTATCACATGCAATTATATCTTTTTCTTACACTGCATGTAATCTGTCAATTACAAATTACAAAATGCATAATGAAAAATTCTAAGTGTCTGACAAGACACGACATCTATTTGCATCATCCTTTGTTGGTCTTCATGCTGCTACATGATGCCTGGTGATTGATGTGTCCTGGTTTGGTGAAAATATCTCGAACTGGAATATAAACCTGCATCCTTGATTATTCTGTATCATAGTGGTGATTGTTGGGAAGCATCTTTGTGTCTTTCTGTTTCAGTCTTAAAAGCATTCTATGTGCCCACTATTAACACTTTTCACCTCCTTGTCTGGCTCCATCATATGGTTGCTCTCGCTTTGTATCCTTGTGTCATGGGAAGAACATGAGAAGATCTTTCTTCAACTTGCAACAAGAACTTGCATCATTGAGGGGAAGAACAAACTTGATGCATCTCACAAGTGAGTAGAAAAAGGATGAAAAATGAAGTTTTCCTGGAACACTGCACGTATGCGGACATCAAGTATGAATGATCATGCCATATGTATGGTGGGCTTTTTGGAAGCATATGCATATTGAAGGAAAATCAAAAAGTGGGCTTTTTTGGGTACTTTGCATATTGGAAGTCTCACACTTGTCTTTTCAACATGGCAATATGAAAAGGTGGATTTTTTAGAACATCTTGCATATGGGGCAGCATTTAGCATCTTTTTATGCATTTTTAGGGAAGTTTTTATCAAGAACGAGTTTTTTAATCCCGATGGCATATGAGAATAAATTGCATTCTCATACGCAACTTAGAGGAAGAAAGAAGAAGAAGAAACAAGCAACAAGCATATACAATATACAAAAATGAATGTACATACGCAACAAAAAAAAAGAAAGAAAAAAAAAACCTTCTCTTTGAATGCAAACGGGAAGAACCACAACTTTTCACTCAAGCTTACAAAATTCACAAAATTCTGGAAATGGAATAAGAATTTCGAATTTAGCTTGAGAGGGGAGGAGAAGAAATATATAGACAATTAAATTTGACAATTCTTCATGCAACTTCATGAGCATCGAAGAGAAATGCCAAATGTCCATAATGCAGTCAAGATTTGCATAAAATCAGCAAACAAGAAGAAGTCTTCAACTAAAAACGTGCCCTATGAAGAACAAACTCTTCCTTCATAAATCAAAATAAAAGCCACACTCAACAACTCCCAAAATAAATGTATTTCGAAATCAAAGCATGGAGAAAAACGTTTTTTGAAAATAAGAGAAACACTTAACAAATTCCCAAGCAATTAGGAGAAAAAAAGCAGAGATTTATGACGTTCAAAACCGTTTTTCCTTGTTGTGCCCTAGACGGGCTTTTCTTCCCCAAATGCAGCTGTGTATGGAGATGAAACTCACGTTTTTATACAAGGTAAGAAACAAAAATCCCGTCATGGCTTTCTTGGAGGAGAAAACGCAGCCTCTTGTGGAGAGAAAACGGATTTAAAAGAACACATTACGTATTTTGTCTTGCATCAAAATATGCTATGCTTTCAAAAATCGACACCCTCCTTCAAAAACGCGTTTTTATAAAAGCTTTACATATTTCAATACATCATTAAAAATAATATGTAATCTACTTAAAAATTGACACCATGATGTTTTGAGGAAATTGTGGTCTTTTTTTAAAAATCATTGCATATGTTTTAAACTTTCAAAACGATAGGCAATGCCTTCAGAAATTGACGCCTTGCACAAATTCTTTAAAAGAGGGATTATGGGTTTTTGGAGACAAAAAGCATATATTTTAAGCTTTCAAAACGATACTACTCATAAAAACGATGCCTTATACTTTAGAGAAAGAAAACGCGTTTTTAACTAAGCAACTACATATGTTTTTATATGTAATGCTAATAAAATTCATCACCACAAAGCTTAAAGGTATCAAGAATAACTTAAAACGTATATGCAATAGCCCCCCAAAACTCCACCATGTGTTTTTAAAGTGAAAAATGTATTTTTTTTTTTGAAGAGGAAAACATGTCTATTTCATATGCGACCTGTTAAAAAAACACACACTATAAGCTCTTTATAAATGCAATTTCATTCACAAAGCCCACTTTTAATCTTGTTAATCTTAAAGGTAGGACTTTAACATAACATTTATATCCAGATTTGAATATGCAAATGCAAATGAAAAGTCCACCTCTTGAAGAATGTTCATAATCTATTATATGTAAACTTATTATCTTTAATGACTTGATATGCAAACATGATTAAAAAACCCACTGTCATTAAAAATATTAAGTATAACTTCACAAAATGATGTGAAATTTTGAAATGGAGGCTTAAATCCATCTTACATATAAAAAAAATTCTTAGTCTGTGCAGTTAACAAGAAAAGGTCCACCTTTTCAAGATTTTTGCAAGACGTGCAATCTGTCCGAAAAACCCTACTGGCAGGATACTTCAAACACCTATAACTTGAGCTAGACTGTTCGAAACAAGCGGGATTGCGAAGACCACAATCTTACGACAAAAACAAAACCAAAAACAAAGCACAAAAAGAAGAAAAATGAAAGAAAGACAAGAAAAACTAAATGCTTGTAAGAAGTAAAATGAGAGGTGAATCAAGGGATGACTGATTCCCTCAAATAAACTTCTTTCAGGGCATCGACATCCTCAGAGAAAATCCCACCAATTACTTGAACATTGCGTAGGGTTGTTCAATTATGTGAATGCAAAATTGAGGACAACAGAGGAGACCGTCGGTTGGTTGTAACTGTCGACTTTTGGCTTTTCGTGAAAGACACTTCAGTTACATTGTGGTGTCGGTTGGTTCAAGCAACAGTGATACAAACAAAATGCATCTTACGACAGTCTTATTCAGTGTGATGAGTATTATAGTGGAAGACTGTGTTGGCTGTTAGTGTGTATCGTTGTTCAGAGCATCATTGTTTTGAGTGTTCGATCTGTATGTGATCGAAATATATAATCTTGTAAGACTTTTCAGTATTAGTAGTATCGGTGAGATACTCATAGATTTTTGTATTTAATCAGTGGTTTTTATATTCAGAGTGACATTGGAGTGTATCACTCTCTCTGTTAATTCTTTTGGATGTCTGTGAGAAAAGTTACAGAAAGTTGCATTCAAGAAGAGATATATTGTGTTATCATATATTCGATCTGTGTAAGATCAGGATATATATATATGTTTGTAAGTCTGTCATCTAGCAGTTGTATCTGTGATCAATTTGTGTGCAAGTTGGAAAGGGCTTATTGATTGACTGATAAGTATTATCAATCATAAGCGTGAAGATCATTGTAATTGTGTTGAGGTTACAATAAAGGATTGTCTTTTTTGTGGGCTGGGTTTTTCACCCTCAAGTGGAGGGTTTTCCCAGAATAATCTTTTGTGTGCTTAGTTCTTTGTGTTTTGCTTTCAGTTATTGCTATCTATATATCCTGCTTCAAAACTTAACACTATTGAACTAGCAAATGTCTTTATTGGTCAATGTAGTATCCACTATATTCTCTTAAGAATTGAAAGTAATTTCTTTCAAAATCAAGTGCAAGAGAGTTCTTTCTAATCAGGAATCTTCTTTATAACACAATATCAATTGTAAATTTGATGATAGTTGATGTCACTTATAATAAGTGATAACTTTGGCTTTATCGTTAATCATTCTTATGATCGACACCACCTCTATAGCCAAGTATTCTGAGATGCACTGAATGTTTTTGATATTCTTGTTGATAGGATAAGATGGTATGTCTTGTTGTCTCTTCTTCATTTATATTTATTGAAGCATTCAGATGCATATATCAAATATATATAAATATATGTAATCTTTATTTCTTCCATTTGCAATGTATATACATTTCTCTAACCATTCCAATCACAAATTTCTAGTAATCCCTTTGATTGTTTCTTACCCTTGAGGTCCCTTATATCCTTATTCTTCCTTATTTGATGTAGTCAATATCAAATACATACATATTCTTATTTTATTATCCATTGATATCTACTCCGAAGTTATTATCGGTATTCTCGATTATTTGTTTATTGTCTAAGTGATGACTTGCTATATCGTTGTCTCATATGGAAGCTATTTGTTCATGAGATCGTATTTCTTGCCCATGGTACAGTAAACCTTCCTTGGTTGTTACAATCCTTTAGGAGTTCTTAGGCTACAATTTGTATAAATGCTCTCATATATCCAAAGTTGGATAAGAGTAAGCGTCAATCTATCTCTATCTATGTATATAATTGTTCTTGATTCACTTCTATAATGCACACAACGGGTTACCCATAATAAAGCCGCAACAATATTGCACTATAAATTGTGCAAACTCTAGATACAATTCCTTAATCAGATTGTTTGTTCCAAGTATCATGTCAATTATTGACTTGTATGGGTTTGACTATGGAAGGGCTGTGTCTTTTTATAATCTCTAAAGGATTAATAACGTCTCCAAACACTGAACTGATCCCCTTGCATTTTTATCTCTGAATCTTCCTATAAGGATTCGCTGATGTAAAAGGAGTCCAGATGTATAACGGTTGCTGACTGTAACCGGGTTGGGGCGATTGTATTACTATGTTTGTTAGTTGATCACTGTACCCCGTTTTCCTCCCTTCTTATCACTCCTTGCATACCACCTGTTCAAATTCTCTTTTCCCCTCCATAATAAACCAACGACTATTATGGTGATCGACGGTTCATATATGAAGAACAACTCGTAATCATCTGCTACTATAAAACAATCATCTCTTTATACCATTCCTCCTCTGGTCTCTTTTCCTATATCATTCCCTTATATCTTACAAAATAGAACGATAAGTTATTTCTCAAGAGTCATATCTCATGGTATTGATTAGTCGCTACCATTGCTACCGTTTAACCCATATCACCATTATAATATATTATTGTTTCAATTATTATATTTACACATTATACTATAATGTCATTTGATTCGTATTTGCATTATAATAGATAATAATAAGATTTTATCATATTCAATAATATTCAATATTTATATTATGTATTTTTTTCTGATATATATTATAATTACATTTGATTATAATCAATAATATCTTATTATGTTTATATAATATATTATTATTATAGATTTGTTTATCTTATCATATTATAATACTCATTCAGTATAATATAATATAATATTATTCATTCATTATAATATAATATAATATTATCGAATAATTATTTATTTGCTCATTAATTAATTTATTAACTATTAATAATCTAATTATAATTAATTTATTGAATTAAATCTGAGAAATGCGTGACATGACAGTCAAGCAGGATGATTTTGATAAACAATAATGTTTGTTGCCAACCCTATCAACATGAAGATCATGATATTACCATCGATTACATCGAGTTGATATGATCAACGTAATAAACAACAACTTCATATTCCGTCATGTCCATAATATGGCATTCCACATATCGATCATGAAGTTCATTCCCAAGACAAACATTGTATCAACAATATAGCCTCCAAGGAAGTATGATGCATCTACCGATGCAATCAGCAAAATATTTCGATGTTATCATCTCCAAATATGCAGAAATAACATATAATATTCATGTTTACATTAAGAAAGAGGAAGACTTAGCAAACAATCAATCATGGTGTTGAACCAAGCAAATGCAATTATCGCTGACAAAGAAGGATTATAATCAGCAACTAATTAATCATTGATTAGTTATCTGAAGGGGTGCCAAGAAGAGTCTTATTGTAAGGGTGTGATATAGCGTCAGCTACTCCTCCATTCTTAGCATTGATAATCATTTGAAGACGTCATCAAACATTTCTTATTTTATCTTCTTATCCAAGTTTGGATCGCTCAAGTTGAGCAGCAGCCTTCTTAGGCATCGATTGCATATATTCAGAGATAAAGATCAGAAACAACGTCAAGGGTATTGCTACAACAGACATCTATATCAGAAAAGTGATTAAGATTACATCGACTAACATAAGTATAATTCGCATACAATATAAGGTAGATATCAGGAACAGCGTAATGCTCTCAGCTCTGTAACTAATATCCTTTGTATATATACCCAGTGGTATCAGACCGAAGTCAGAGACAACTTGCATATTTCTTAAGTAATATCAGACATAGCAACCACTAAGCCATCAGGACATAAATCCGATAAGCAATTGGTAGGTTAGTAGAAGATTGTTTGCATATATTGCCAGATATCAGAGACAGCAACTTATCGATATACTTGATATTTCAAATATAAGGATAAGTGATACTATCCTTAACAAATTTACATTGTATAATTCAATATATATATCGGTATATTCGGATATCTATATCTATATCTATATCTATCTATCTATATAAGTGTATATTGCAAATACTTTCCACCAATATATATCAGATCTGATATTGTGATAAGACATTGAAATCACCATTTTTTCATACAAGTACTGTTGAACAATCTAATTATCAAGATAATTTCTGTTACATTTGCCGCTCTCCCATATGGTTTTGATTATTAGTTTAATAGAAAGAAGTCCCTTGTAATCGTAATTTTAGAAAGTAGTCCCAGAACCTAAGAGATTAAATAAGGGGAAATTATGTGTGGTGTTAGAGCAAGCCTTCCTGCCACCTTGTGAAGGTTTATGAGTGAAAAGTAACTAAATACGTATTAGTATTACTGAAAGAAATCCAGCGAAAACACAAAGGACAACATGCAAGAAGGGACTAGCATGGGTGAAGAAGGAGAATATAGCAAGAGGATGGACCAATTCTTGGCAGAACAAAGAGATACCCAATGAAGAATGCTCAATCACTTGACATGTTAACATAGACAGTAATCAACGTCACAATAAATCATAACAATAGTAATGGAAACGATGGAGGGAATGAAGGTCATTCCATCAATAGAAGTCCTAACAAGAAATTGAGCCCACTTTGGTAGAACTTAAAGACCAAATAAGGCAAGATCGGGTCGACGGAGGCCTACAACTTGAAATGTCACTAAAGGATTACGCAGACTTAAGGATGAGGCACATGCCCAAAAAGGGGAATGGTGATGATCACTCTAGTTTGAAAAGAAAGGTTGGAAATCTCAACATACCCTATTTTAATGGTTTAGGAAAAACCATAGCACATGCATGGGTGCAAAAGATAGACACATATTTTCAACTCAACCCCATGTTAGAGGAAGAAGCCGTCAATTATACCGCCTTACACTTAGACAATGTAGCACATGAATTGTGGTACCATGGCATGCCCACCATGGCGCATGCACAAATCACTTCCTATATGGAATTCATAGAGCAATTGATAGAAAGGTTCGATAACAAGGATCTGGAACTTCACTTCAAGGAATTGGCGCAACTAAAGCAAGGGGGGACAAATGACGAATACATCATGGAATTACAACAATTGTCAGTATTAGTCATTGACAAATCTGAGAGAAGATTGATAGTCTTATTATGGATGGGCTAATGGATCCATCGAGAGGTTGGGTGAAAGTTCTCAACCCTAATACACCACAAGAAGCTATCAAGAAATCAAGGGACATGGATTTAGGCACAAACAAAGGCAAAACACCACCTAAGGGACCATCAAACCCGAAGGACCAAACAAATCCATTGTTCCAAAGGGATGCACCAAGGAAAGAAAAAAAGGATGAAGAGACCCAACAAGATTTGAGGAGGAAGCTATACTTTACATGCAAAGAGCCATGAGAACTAGGACAACATTGCATGGGCAAAGGGAAATCCACTATATAGAGGTAAGGCCAAATAGTAAGGGAGAAGAAGATGAGGATCAAAGCAGTGGACATAGTGAGTTAGAGGATGAGGCCAGGCCTGCCTTCATTTCAAAAGAAGAACGGTACACTTGCCACATTAACTGGATCTCCAGGATATGTACCTTTAGATTCCAAGGAATTTTTCAAGGACATCAAATAACATTCCTTATAGATAGTGGGGCCACCTACAAGTTCATAAACTCCATACTTACCGTCTCCCAAGGACTCCAAACCAGGAAAAAAGAAGAATTCAATATAACAATGGTGAATGGTTCCCAATTAAAATGTAAGTCAATAGCACCCATGTTGAAGATCACCCTTGGAATTTATAAAATCAATGATAACTTCCATGTGATAGAGTTGGGCAATGTCAATATTGTACTAGGCATACAATGGATGATGACCATTGGCAAGTACACACAAAAATTCAAGACCATGACCTTCAAATTTAGAGTTGATGGTAAGAAGATCAATCTTAAGGGAATACATGATGGAGCTGCTCAAAGCATCTCCTCTAAGAAAATGCAAAGTTCACCTAGAAGTTTTGAGAAGGACATACTAGATTTTGATCACGGATGTTCCCAACCTTTAGCTAACAAGCTCCATGAAGGAGCTATCAAAGTACAAGCAAGTGAAGTTTCCATTTTCATGGCAGAACTTAAGCACATTAAGAGATTTAAGAGTAGTCTTCAAGGATTTTTCAAAGGAATTCTCAACAAGATATATAAAAGAGACACCCCAATGTCATTCTCTCTAGAATTGATAAAAAAGAAGGATGAACCTACGAGGTGTTTCATTTATCAATCAAATGGACAAGGGAGAAATAATTTAAGAATGCTTGTAGGCAAGCATCTTTAAGGACGGGAGACTGTGATGTCCCCATCCTTGACATAAAAGCAAAATAGTAATAAAACACGTGTGTGATCAAGGTGTGGCAGACCTTGGACATTTCCAAGTAGTTAGTAAGTAGATATAGAAATTGTACTTAACAATTAGAAGTTCAAGTAGTTAGTTTTGCATATTCGTATCAATAAAGCCAGTGGCATTAGGATCGACATAAAGATCCTATCAAGGAAAATCATCTTATTTATAAGACTTCATTGGTTTCCCATCCAGCATCTTCATGTAAAGCATATGCAATAAGATGGAGTGTTTGCCATAATGAGACCAAGTGATTAATTATGCCCAATTGCTACTCATTCATTTAAATGATCAGAGTTTGAAGATCTTAAGCAAATAATCTCAATATATTGGTTGCCAAACAGCAGATGATATTGGACAATAAGATGTATCAATGTGACCATAAGAACATTTCATCACATCAATATCAAGTAGGATACAGATCCAACTTTTGAGCTAGCAAATGTCTTTATTGATCAAGCAAGATGATTTTGATAAACAATAAAGTTGGTTGCCAACCCTATTGTTAAGTTTTAGGATAGCTGCAAATGTAATAGCACTATATTTTGTATGTGTTTTCCAAATGCAACAATCTCTCTTTCATTTATATTAGGAATGAGGCTAGGAGAGACATATCCCTTCATGGGACATGTCTATTCATTATTATTTATAAGAAAGGACATACCTCTTCCTATTAATCATAAGTTAATCAATCTTATAATGTTTCATCAATCAATTATTAATTAAGAATAATATAATAATTTAATATTAAATATTAAATTTCATATGATTAATAATAATATAACATATATAATATATTATTATTAATCAACATGTATTATATATATTCTAATGATCATACAACTGAAGCTACAAACATTAACACTCCCTCTTAGCTAGGGAGGATGATCAAACATAATGTGTAGTGGTCTCCTATGTCAACACTTATGACCCTCATTATAGCTATACAAAACATCAACACTCCCTCTTAGCTAGGGAGGATAAATCAATCCAATGTCAACACTTATATGACACTTGATAACATCAATCATATGATGTAAGCAATAAAAGCATCATCCTCATTA
>MU223868.1:433480-484058 GCA_018584345.1 Thuja plicata | reverse complement strand
TTTAATATTAAATATTAAATTTCATATGATTAATAATAATATAACATATATAATATATTATTATTAATCAACATGTATTATATATATTCTAATGATCATACAACTGAAGCTACAAACATTAACACCTATCAACATGAAGATCATGATATTACCATCGATTACAATGAACCGATATGATCAACGTAATGAACAACAACCTCATATTCTGTCATCTTTATAATACGACATTCCACATATAGATCATGAGGTTCATTCCCAAGTCAAACATGGTATCGACAATATAACCTCCAAGGAAGTATGATGCATCTAGCGATGCAATCAGCAAACCATTTCGATGTCATCATCTCCAAATATGCAGAAATAACATATAATATTCATGTTTACATTAAGCAAGAGGAAGGCTTAGCAAACAATCAGTCATGGTGTTGAGACTAGCAAATACAATTATCACCGACAAAGAAGGACTATAATCAGCAACTAACTAATCATTGATTAGTTATCCAAAGGGGTACGAAGAAGAGTCTTATAGTAAGGGTGCGATATAGAGTCGCCACTCTCCATTCTTAGCATTGATTTTAAAATGGCATCGATAATCATTTGAAGATATCATTGAACATTTCTTATTTAAATTTGGATCGCTTAAGTTGAGAAGTGGCCTTCTTAGGCATCAGTCGCATATATTCAGAGATGAAGATCAGAAACAGTGCCAAGGGAATCACTGCTTCAAACATCTATATCAGACAAGCCATCAAGATCAGATCGACTAACAGAAGTATAATTTGCATACAATATAAGGAAGATGTTAGGAACAGCGTAATACTCTCAGGAGTCAGATCTGTAAATAATATCCTTTGTAATATACCCGGTGTTATCAGACCGAAATCAGAGATAACTTTCATATTTCTAAAGTAATATCAGACATAGCAACCATTAAGTCATCAGGACATGAATCTGATAAGGGATTGGCAGATCAGTAAAAGATTGTTTGCATATATTTCCAGAGATATCAGAGACAGCAACTTATCCATACATATTTGTATCGATATACTTGATCTTGCAAATACAAGGATAAGTCATACTATCCTTAACATATTTACATTGTACAATTCAATATATATATCAGCATATTCGGATATATATATATACAAATACTTTCCACTATATATATCACCATTTTCATACAAGTACTGTTGAACAATTTAATTATCAAGATAATTGCCATTACATTTTCCACTCTCCCAATTCATTTTGAATAGAAGTTTAATAGAAAGAAGTCTCTTGCAATTGAAATTTTAAAAAGTAGTCCCAGAACCTAAGAGATTAGATAAGGGGACATTACAGTCACCAATAAATTGTGCACCTTCATGTGCCTCTGAGAATCCACAACTTTCAAAGGCATTGTCCCTTTAGGGGATATTGCAATCACATTTATCAAGTTTGGTTTTTCGTGTCCTTCCATCCATTAGAAACTATGCACACTCTTGTCTTGATCCATAAATCTCTAATGGGTTGCAATGAATTTTCTACAAATTTCACCTTCCTTGCCATTAAGGTGCTACACACTTTCATAAATTTCCTCATACACTTATATGATTATATCCTTTTAGATCTTCATTGATTTTCCTTACTATTTCTTGCTAATATGGTGAGGACACACCATGAAGGCGCATTTTAAAATGTCTTTTCTAGTGGCCCTTTTGTTTTCATATGTGTGGCGGGCTCTTCATCATGCATGGCCAAAAATGGGTGACTATCTACCACAAATACAGAAATGTTTAGGGATGGGAAAAGAGGGGGCTTTCTTGTTCAAGATCCTCTCTTTGCCAAAGAATGACCTTCTTTAAGAGAATCCACTTCTTCTTGCTTGTGCCTCTGTACATGTACAAACAATCTAGATGTTGGCATAGGTGCATTTGGCAATAGTTTATGAATTATGCTAGGAATACAGAACAAATGGGCCTTCACTTAATTGTATGATCTTGTATATTTTCACCTGCATTCATTGTGAATCCAAACATATGACCCACCATTTGGAACCTAACTCTAAATGAAGCTGACTTGTTAAACATGAAGACTAAAAATCATAAAATTACATTAAGTATAAAGCTAAAATGCCACTAAGAACCCTGTGGGCATGTTCGGGATTTATGTAATTTCAGGCCAGAATGTCCATTGTACTCAGGGGATTCCAACCTGAGATAGAAAAACCTTAAAAGTACCCACATGGAATCAAACCCAATTCAGATTTGATTCCACGACTGCAAGGGATTGAATTGGTGACAAAGCATATGGATAGATTGATCATTGGATAAATATGTGTTCAAGTTTTGTTTGAAATAATTTGAGGAAAGATCTGGAGTCTGTGTGTTACATTCAGAACTTCAACATAGATTCACAATATAAAGCTTGATATTATAACATGGGTCCTATAAAATTGGATAGAAACATAAGTTATCTAACTAGATGCTTAATATGGACATATTTGAGATATTTTGATTTTAATAAGCATGTATCCTAGTTTGAAATTTTAGAAACTTGAATGAATTTTATAATTGTTACAAAGGAAAAGAGGGAATCTAAAGTAAGTTTATGTAAAGGTACATGCTGCAAATCTTCTTGTATGGATCTTTGATTCCACTATTAGCTCCCGATATTGAACGAAGAGGAATTACATGATAATATGGGAAAAGAGGAGTGCTACTTGAGTCTGGCCATCATGAACAAGTGAAATAAAAGAGATCAAAATTGGCATAGAATAGTGATGAAAAAAGCTAGATCAGAGAAAGAATGAGGTCAACATTAGTCACAGGGAAAAAATGTATATTTAAAATGATTACTCTAGACACTTGTTTATCCATTATTATCTTTTGCAGCCACCATTTTGTCACCATGATTTAGAATATAAGTGGACAAAAGCATTGTAGTTTAACAATGCATGAGAAGTAACAATGCTTGAAAAGACCGATTTAAGAGAGTGCAATTTATTCTTTCTTGATTTTTATCAACAAAATTTAATTCATCTGACACGATGTTTGGAAATAAGGTGGATATCTTTTATATAAATATTTTTTCTGTATCTGGAACTTCCTAAGAGACAAATCAATTTATTCTATATACTTCACAGAAACTTTTTGTCCCTTTTGTCAGTGATGTCACTGTTAACTCATGTTAACTCTAAAGTTTCCTTTGTCACAGCTTGTGATTGATTTCAATGTTGGGTATGCAGGGAATTGTTAAATATGAATCTTACAGGAAGTTTAGCTCCAGAAATTGGACAACTACAAAATCTTACAATTTTGTAAGTTCAAATTTCAATGTGTCATATTTTGATTGTCATACTTCTTTTACTGGTAATATGATCTACTCATGAAGACCTAGAAATTATGTCATTGATTTTTCATAGTTCTATTAAAAAATATTGTTTAGTTTATATAAAGTAATGCTTTTTCCTTTTTTGATTAATTTTACATGATACTAAATAGCATATGTAATCTGCATTGTTACATTTTTGGATTATCTATGATTTATAGGATAGGAAATATAGAAAGTTATGATTCTTACACATCTTTGTGGTTTCGTCTTTTTGAAAGGGATTTCATGTGGAACAACATAAGTGGCACCATTCCAAAGGCGATTGGAAACATAACAACTCTTAAACTCTTGTGAGTTTCCTGATAATCCGAAGATTTATTTTGGGTGGATTATAGTGGTTTGTTGGTAGATGTACTTTGGATAATAATTTTTTTTTTCTTTTGCTGCGTGCTCTTCATAAAGCAGAGGTATAGTTATTTTTTCCTTTACTGATTCAGATGTTATTGATGAACTGAAAAGTCCTTTTCTTTGCTTTTCCATGTAACTTATAAATGTCCAAAACTAAAATAGTTCAACTAAGAGAATCCAAAAGCGAAATGCATGCACATAACTGCATAGAACACCAGTCTAACATGGGACCTACAAGTCAAATATAACGAGGAAGCACATTACAATAAGACACTTATGTTGAATGCAAAGATATTACTTTTATCAATATTGTCCTCTAGCAGGTTGCTTTTTTGACACTTCAGACGAAGTAGATGGAAAAGGTGTTTACTCCTTTCCTTTGCTAAGGATATGAAGCTCAAGATTTGGGATTTGTAGGGTTATGCTTTCCTTGGGTGGGGATTTTAAACACACGACTATTCAAGAGTTTGATTTGATACTGGAGTTACTAATGAATGATTTAAAACCTCATAGGTTCTTGTGTGCTTTGTGGTTATCCTTGCCTTGTAATTACCAGCAACATACACGAGAGAAAGGTCACTACTTTAATGACTAGTCATGGAAAATTGTCGTCAAGGTGATGAGTTGAATATGGGATATAATAGACAGTGAAAAATCCTGCAAATATAAAATATCCAAATTCATAATTTGTCATATTCCTGTTTTTTCATGTCTTCTTTTTAGAAATAAAATAATTGGGAGGCCTAAAGCCTATTACTATATTTTTCGTAGACTAAAGGATAAAATTAGTGAAATATTTTAATAATAATATTTTTAGTTAGTCCTAGTAATGTTTCTCAAAAACATTGTAAAAGGACAACTTAAATATTATCATTAGTTAGATAAAGTGGGCCACATAAATGGGTTTGAATGAATGAATGAAAGATTTTAATGACGTCCACGAGGCCAAAGCAGCCTAAGGGACCCACGGGACAAAAGACAGGCACCACCCGAGAAGGGGTGCGTGTGCATTAAGTCTTTTGAAGCTGCTTCTCTAAATCTGCTCTGCGGCAATGGATGTTGATCACCAAATTTGCTGACCTGTCAAGATGTGTTTCCTCGAAAAGAGTACCTAAATTGCCCGTTTTTAGAATATCCCCATAGTTGGAACGGATGTCGTTATATGCCGGGCAATCCAAGAGAAAGTGTCGCTTGGTCTCCACTGTGCCCGTGTTGATAAGGCCTTTCGTAATATTTTAGTAAAATGCTTTTAAGTCAGCAATTTTGGAGGTAAGGGAATTAAAAATAAAGGGGCCAAAGTGGAGTCTACAAAATAGAGGCAAATTGCTCAAAAGGAGATCATCCTATTTTTATGAAATCAGATGGTCTAGAGGACTAGTATGAAACATTTTGGAGCGAATTCCAACTTACACATTAGTATGATAGCTTATTAGAATGAGAATTAAAAGTTTTATATTTTGGACGCTTATAAGTGACCATAGTGCCCAAAATAGTTAAATAAATAATTAAATTCCTTTTTGGAACAATTAGGTTTATTTATATTATAAAATGATTTTAAATTGCAAATTTTAGGAAGTTCTTGGGATGGTTATAAAAGAAGGCTAAGGGTGGGATCCCATGGGGGGTGCTTACGCTCTTATCTTTTAGGAAGAGGAGGTCTCTTGAAGAATTTTTTTTTGCTATGAGATTATTTGGAATCTTTTTCTAGAAAATAGAAGCTCCAACTTTTTAGCCTTGCATATTTAAGCCGGTGAAAATGGAGTGGGGCTAGAAATTTCCCCATCTGCTTAGGAATGTTATTGGCCACTTGTCAAACATCTAAGTTTAGTTTTCTTTAAAAATAATTTTGGAGGGAAACTTATTTTTAATATTAATATAGAGAATATTATAATTAAAAACTTATTATAGGCTTATTATTTATGTATATTTATAATTTAAGATTCAGATATTTTCATTTTCACAAACTATGAATGAGGTGTTTAGATATTCTATTTATTGGTATTTACTAGAATCAAAATTCTTATAGTTTATATTTTTAATATTCTTTAAATATATTTCCTTATATATATATATATATATATAATGTTTGTAATATTTTATTTTTTAATTCTCAAGGTTAAAATATTTCCAAAAAGAAAATCAAATAACAATTAAGATTATACAAATAATTAATAAAGTGATTGTAAGGGAAGATCACTTAATTCAGATAAGTGTGGGGGAACTGCCAAATAACATTATTTAATGGTTTTGGGATACATGTTGGTTAGGAAATTATTAATAATTTATCTTCAGTGTAGATTTGAAAATTTTTCAAATTGTGTCTTGGAATTAGTGCTTGAGAAAATTCCATTTTCAGCATTGAACGACCTGTTTTAAAGGAAAGGACTGAGTAGTTGAGCATCCTAACTTCGCACTTCTCAAAATCCTATGTTAACTCCACATTTTTTATAGCAGCTTATTTGGTAAGTCCCCTGCTTACAACTAAGGTTTTAGGGTCACATATGATGCCATGCTTTTTGTCAAGGCATCTAAAACAGCTCAAAAAAACGTGAGACCAGTGTGGCATCACATGATTGGTTGCTTTTTAGAACTAAGGGATACATTTCATTCAATTATAGGCAGTCATCATCAGCAATAACAACTTTAAAATTATAACTATTAGTATGATGTTGTAAAAAATATTGAACAAATGTGAATATTAATGGACAACTACTATCACAGTCATTGGAACACAATTAATAATTAGCTCCTTTTCCCCTAGATAGTAAAATATTTATTTTGTTTTGACTAAATGATATCATATCTGAATATTATGCTGGGCGTTGAAATATTGTATAAATTTTTATTTATGGAAGATATTATTTAGTGGACGACACAATTATTTTATATGCTGGGTGAAATAAGTGTGATGAAATCGTGAGTTTCAAAGGATAAATTATTATGGCAAATAAATATTTATTTTGATGGTGATATATTAATAGTGGCAAATGATTATTGGAGCGGCTATTATGTTTTGACGTGAGATTAAAATTATTATGATGGAATATAATTGTAATGTATAAGTATTACTAAGTATCATTTTCAGTTCGTGCCAAGGCAATAATACTAATGCATTCACCTAGATTTAATTAAATGTCGAAGCATCAACCAATCACCATCCAAAATTAAAATAGATTTGCAACATTTTCTAAAGTTTATCATTTTCTCATTTTACTTCAAAAATATACAAATTATTTTATCTGTAATTTCATTGGCTAACATACTCTACAATCTTATTAGGATGACATCAACATTTTATATGTCAAATCTCCAACCAATAAGAAGCATGAAATAAAATCAATTGACCAACTTTTCTTATGATTGTATTTTTTCTCATTTTCATACAATAGTGCTTTCCCTATTCCATTTTATCCTTTATTTTTTTGTCAATATGTGGATGATAAAATCATTTATTTTTTATAATAATTATTTAACAAATACATACAATTATATCTTTTTGTCCTATTTCTTTTGACAACGTGTGGATGATAAAACCACTTGATTTTTTATAATAGTAAATTAACATATCTACAATTATAAGTATTAATGAATTGTTTTAATGAACTCATTTTAAGATCATTATTTCTTATATAATATTATATAATAAATACATTTATTAAATAAAAAATTATTAACTAATAAATAAGAATGTAATATACTTTATACATATTAATGAAATAAATATAATACATTAAATATAATTGTATAAGTAATACTTATTATTAAAAATATATAGTTATTCATAATAAATAGTGAAATCATTATTATGAATAATAATAGGTGTCATCGATAACTACTTAAGCCGATAGGCTTCCCCTCTGCAGCAAGCTCGTGACCATACACCTTATTTATTGTCTCACGCTGAAACCCTGTCTGATGCATGCTGAAACCGTCTCACACCAAATTTTCTGCTACGGAAGTGGTAATTGGTTTGGGTGCATTAAAAACATTTAGGTTGGGTACACCTTTTTCCTCTGCTACCAAGAGCCCATTTGTAGTTATCCTCACAAGTAGAATTGCGGGCGCCTAAACATCAAAGAAACCCTAGTTGAGAAGATGGCGAATCCTCCTAAGCCATGGAAAACAGACTATGCCAAGCCTGCAAGATTGTCGTGCAAGGTTTGCAAAAATACCATCGAGAAAGACACCTTCAGAATCGCAAAAATGGTGCAGTCTCAACAGTTTGATGGCTACATGCCTGTAATTTATCCTCACTTTTCTTTGGCAGATAATATATACTTAAATATTTCGGTTTGTTTCATTGTTTAATGTGCTTATGAAAAAACTATAGAATCTCAATTTTAAGCAGAGTATGGGCATCGTTAAGCATGAAAAAGGGGTTTTTATCAGATGGTGTAGTTGCGGCTGACTCGATAGCCATGTATGCACACTATGGAAGCAACGACAATGCACATGCGCTGTTTGTTACAGAATTTCTTCAATGAAATGTGGTCTCGCGGACTGCCATGACTGCAGTGATACACAAACAGATTTGCTGGGAGAATTTTGGAAACTTTCAAGCTAATGAAATTGGCAGGTATAGTGTCAAAATATGGAACTAATGCTAATGTTCCTCCCTGCCTGTGCATGACTGGAAGCTACGAACAGGGCATTGGAAGCCATCAAAGCTCGGACCAAACAGGGGCAGCAATGGATGAGTTTTGCAATGAGATTTCTCAAAGTCTACGAGTTAATGACGAGTTTTGGGACACATTCAAACTGTGTATGCTCTGTCTTTTGCAATTTGCTAGTCTCATAGCCCTTGAAAAGATTGAATATGTTACATAGTGAACTCGCGCAAAGCATTGATGGTCAAGATCATTTGAACATGACTCTTATGGACGCGTATTTGCAGCAACATGATGATGGATGGGAAAGCTGTACATTTTCATCATGGTTTCTTGATGAGATCTACATTTATCATTCAAATGGAGAGAGAAAAAACCAACGCTATGACTTAGGGCTTTGTTTGCTACTGTGTTCTAAGGCAGCTGGGTGTTTTTTATTGGGCCCACATTATTGGTTGCAAATATGCTGGCAAACAGAACTACAAAATGTGGTCTCATAGTTGGCAATGGTTTCAAGATATATACAAAATGGATTAGTTGGAAAGGCTTCTGAAATCTTCTAAACAAATGCAATCGGCAGGTGTAATACCAGATTAACAACCTTTGCAAGGATACCCCCTGCCTTCCTGGAAGCTTCGAGGACAATGTATGGATAGTCAGTAAAACACAAAAGCAAAAATGCTTTTGTTTCAAATATTACACTAGAGAACATGGTGCCAGATGTGGGTCACAAATAATAGTTAAAACTTTATTGCATATGACTGAAGGAGATATCATAACAAAGATTGAAATGATTTGATAGCAAGCTGTGCACAAAATTACATTTGCAGGGGAATGATGGGCTATATGCCTCTTTTCAAATTTTTTGCTATTTCTGAAATATTTACGGCTGCATTCAATCAAGTCAGGAGAGGAATTTTGTTAATGACATAGAGAAGAATTGTTTCATCTGTTTTGTTTGCACCGGGCATTGTTTTGATAGGGGTATTTGATAGTGGGCTCATGTACCATATGTGTGGTAAGAAATGGTTATTTTCACCCATGTGGAAATGTATAACAAAGTGGAGCTATGTAAAACATTTTCACAAAAGATGTGAAATGAGTAAAAATGCCAAAAGAAACATGTGGAAATCTGCAAGAGGGGGTGAGATGTATTTACAAAAGATAAATGGAAATGGGGTAATTAAGTTACTCAGAGGTGAAAAGTGAAAACAAGTTTATTTTCATTTCATTTGAAAATAATTTCATGAGGGAATAGGACATGGCCAGGTGGAAGTGTCTTTACAAGAAATTGACTTATGAATGAATTAGGCAGCCTATTGTGATTATCAACGAATAATGAGTATCTTCTTGGGGATGCGGGATAAAGGGAAAAAATGAAACATTTTCAGTTACAAAACAAGAATAGCAAAATGGAAAAATCAAATATTTTGCAAGTAAGGTGGCAGCCTAGTACAGATAAAGGGCATATGAGATTTTTGTCAACAAGAGGGATATCATTGAGAATAATATGAAATTGATATTAAATATGTTCACCAAGTACGATTTATTTCATGAGATAGTGTAAAACCAGAGGGTGAAGATAAAACAAAAAGTGAGGCAAGTGCTTTGGGTTTCAAGAGCAAAACAAATATTTTGCTGAATATTTTTTCATTTTTGGAAAGAAAAAGAATCAAATCAAGATGTAAACTGATATGTTATAGTTTGGATGAATGATTAGCTTCAATAATATATTTAGAGTCTTTAACTAAGATTAATTAAAAAATAATTCCTTGAACTATTTATTCTTCAATAAAAACTATATGTACATGCTTGAAAATATCAGAAGACCAACAACTTTACAAAGAGCAATGACATATGAAGAAAAGTGTTCATATAACAGGAAACTGTTGATGGATACGATCAAAACCACAAGGTGGAAACCATTGATGGATTGGCTAGCAGACAGGAGAAAATCAAAAGATATAGAACAACTGTATTCAAATGATTCGGAGAATACCTAAGTAATCATAGCAATTTAATGCACACCAAGCTGCTGAATTGAAGGCAGAGTATGAGAAGGCCATGGCTAAGTACCAAAAGGTATTTAACTCAATAGTTGGATTAGCTTAATCTAAATTTTAGGTTTGATGTCTTACTAAAACTTTTAGCATACAATTTACAGGACAAGGATGGTGTAGTGTCAGAGGAAGTTGATGATCAGGAGGTGGTTAGTTAGACTATTTATTTGGTTGTGCATAGTTCATTTTATTTGTGGTTATTCAAGTTTATAAAATTGTTGAAATGATCGTGTTGCAGGATGTTGGGGCAAATGGATCTGAAGCAGAGGAAGAGTGCATGTGATAACTCAAATTTCAAATTACTGGGTTTTTGGATAATAAAGTGATATGGGTGCTACATTGCGTTCTTTTTGTACCACGTTTGGATGGAGTAGTAATCTCTTTGAGTGGATCAAACTTGAGAGTGGTAGCACATGTCCTATTTGCATGCAATGGAATTTTCCTGTTGCACGTGGAATTGTGGAAGTTAGATTTAGTTAGGTTGCTTTCATTCACTCGGACATCATTGTAATATGCCATGTTTTGTCTTGAGCTAAAGAGTTTAAAATTTAATGCAAGTGGCTATGCCTTTTAATGAATCAATAGAGACGAGCTTACCTTTTGATTATAACAGATGCTACAATTTGCATCTTTAATATTCCCTTTTGGTATTCCTGTGATTCACTAGCTTCAATTCTGTGTTATGTCGTGTGTCTTGCTAAGCATCAGTGATACCTTCTTGTGGGGGATGATGAAAAACCTAGGTGGATGTAGCTCCTTTGGCTCGTTTGAGAATAACATTGCAATGCATCAACTACTGCATTTAATCAAGTTCACAACTTAATGCAAATGACCTAGCCTTGTAACGAATCAATATGGGAAAGGTATTTTTTGAGGGTTTTTCCCTATTTTCTTTGGCAAATGAGCCAAATACTAAGATTGACAGAGGAAAGGATGTCATGTTCTTTATAATATGACCTGACTTTGTGTGAATGTTATCTTTGAGAATTTGAAAGATGTGCATGACGAGTTGGATCTGGTGCAACACAATATTTGTGCAGTTGTTTCAGTTCATTATTCACTTGGCCTTCCCTTGATTGAGTTTCAAGCAGGCATCAAGGGCCTTCGTATAGGTGGAGCAACTGTACGCTAAAAGATTAAGATCATTTCTCTATTTAGTTTTCATCCAACCTTCAATAGGAACTGAAATTATTGATCCAGGTCATTATTCACCTCGTCTTTATGGCTCATAAAGTAGGGGCAGTACAACATGTTGCATAATTCTTTGGTGATTTAAAGAATATTATGTTAAGCTTACATTATGCGTACACATCAAAGAACTATCGGCGTCTCCCTTGCACCTTCTTTCGGTGCAAGTGCTAGTAGTATAAGAAATTATAGATTAATTATTATATGTATAATTATACATGATACTAGTTATCGTAATTATTATTATATTTGATTAGTTAACAAATATTCAGTTGAATAACTAATATTTATTATTGTTAATGATATATAGCTTTAGTTGGATAAAATACTATAGATCATTATTTGTCTAAATCAATAATTTAAATATATATATAAATATTTAATATTTAAGAATTTAAATTTTTACATTATAAATTATTCTGAAAAATTAATATGGTTGTTATATCATATAAAAGTTGATAAGTAATTATTATATATATATATATATATTACTAAAAATTAATTAATAATGATCGGTACTGTGTATTGGGCTGCTCAAGTTATCGGCAGTATCGTTATTAAGTTGCAATAACAAATAAGAAACGTGGAGTCATGTCCACGATGGAACATGACTCCACGTAGAGTCATGTTCCATCGTGGACATGACTCCACGATATACCCCTTGGGTATTTAATATTGTAGACTGAGACCAAAAGACATACATCGACACAATGATATATCAGTCTCCACGTATTCCTCTCGGTCTCTGTTCATCCTGCGAACATCACTTGGTCGATTACTTCATAACTAAAGTTACATATTTATATACAGCAGAATTAGTGTAAATTCTGAATTGTAAATATTGTTATATTAATTCAGCAGTGATTATATAAATAGATTGCTATTAGAAACATATCAAATTGAGAATTAATTGAAGATAAAGATTAAACTTCACTATACAAATCTGATCGAATTTTAACATGGTATCAGAGCAGGTTTAAGATAAAGATCAGATCAAATTATCTATATCAAGGCAAAACTAACGACCATATATATAGTCTTATATTATATTTGACAAAATGGTGAGTGGAGTTAGACTAGAAGACAGACTTGAGGGTGCTTCAAATTTTGTAACATGGAAATTCCGGATGATGCTCACACTGAGAGAGCATGAAATAAGTTCAGTGGTGGAAAATGCAGAACCTGAACCTAGTGGAAAAGATGAAAGGATTCAATAGGAAAAGAACAACACCAAAGCAATGAAATTATTGGTAGATGGAGTAAAAGATCACACAGTACCAATCATCATCAAATTAGACTCAGCATATGCTATGTTCAAAGCCCTAGAAGACATGTTCAAGATCAACAACACTAGTAGGGTTCTTTCTCTTAAAAATAAACTTCACCAAATGAAGATGAATCAGGGGGAGACTGTCACCTCATACTTTATGAGGATAAAAAAATTGAGAAATCAACTCTCCACTATTGGTCATACTTTTGATAGTAAGGAATTAACAATGATTGCCCTAAATGAACTTCCTGTCTCATGGGAATCATTTATTCAAGGAGTGAGTGCTCGCTGTAAAATTCCTAAATTTGATCGATTAAAAACAGACTGCATTCAAGAAGAGTCGAGACTATTTATTGGAGGGATCAGTGTAAATACTACAAAAGAAGACATTCAGATTCTGAACACTCAATCTCACAAAAGAGGGAAGAAGACTAACTTCAAAAGGAAAAAGGGTAAGGACTCAGGTAGGAAACAATCATTCAAGAGAAAGAGGGACCTATCTAAAGTACAATGTTCTAGATGTGATAAATATGGTCATCTTGCAGTGAAGTGCCCTAATAGACCTAAACCCCAAGCTTCCTTCGCCGAAGTCAGTAAAACAAACATGGATATGGATTCAAAGAAACTTGTCTTCTACTCCGCCCTATCTAGTCAAGTTTTAAACAGCCTAAACACCTGGGTGGTAGATAGTGGAGCCTCTCGACATATAACAAGCTTCAGAGAACATTTAGATTCCATTGAAGAAAGTTCTGATGAAGAAGTGACCATTAGAGACGATACAAATTATTCGGTAAAGGGAATTGGGACCTGCACCATAAACCTCAAATCAGGTATCTCACTCCAACTCACAGGTGTACTCTTTGTACCCGGGATAAAAAGGAACTTAGTTTCTGTTTCAGCACTCGAAGACAAAGGGTATAGGATTGCTTTCATGGAAGGGAAATAACTAGCTTGGCCCAAAAACTCAAACATTAAGAATGCTCACACCATTGGAATAAGGCATGCAACCCTCTACAAGCTATGTACTTCTCCTCAAGCCCTAATTCATGAGTCAACAAATGAAAGTGAAATTTGGCACAGAAGACTAGGACATTATCATTTTCGTGGCTTACCATCTTTAGAGAAGATGGTTACAGGAATACCTAAACTCAAACCTGAACATAAAGGGGCCTGCAAAGGTTGTGCATTAGGGAAGAATACCAAAAGTATTTTTCACAATGGTGAAAGTAAATCTAAAAATTTACTAGAAATTGTTCATTCTGATTTATGTGGACCTATGTTGTTCCCTCCATTGGAATATTTTTGTATTACATTATCTTTGTAGACGACTACTCTAGGAAGATTTGGATATACTTTCTAAAATGTAAATAGTCTGAAGAAATTCTTATGAGATTTAAAGAATTTAAGGCTCTAGTAGAAAATTTATCTGGGAAGAGCATTAAAACACTAAGAACAGACAATGGGAGGTAGTACACTTCAGAAATCTTTCAATTTTTTGTAAAAATGCCGGGATCAAGAGGGAGTTCACTACCCCTTACAACCCTCAACAAAATGGGGTTGCAGAACGGAAGAAAAAAACTATTGTTGAATTTGTAGAAGCAATGATGCATGATCAAAACCTTGAAACCCGTCTTTGGGCTAAAGCCTCTAGTACTGCCACATACATTCAAAATAGATGCCGACATTCCCATCTAGAAAATAAAACCCTTGAAGAAGCAGTCACTGGAATTAAACCTAATGTATGCCACTTGAGAATATTTGGTTGTCCAGTTTACATTCACATTCCTAAGGAGAAAAGAACTAAATTAGAACCTTCAGTGAAGAAGGGAATTCTTGTTGGATATAGTGAAACTTCCAAAGCCTACAAAATTTACATTCCAAGGACAAAGAAATATTGAATTAAGTAGAGATGTGATATTTGAGGAAGATATTGCATTTAAAAGATCCAAGGATGAAAATGAAATAAATGATGATTCTCAAGAAGATCTCTCTCTTGAGATTTAGAGGGAGATACAAGAAATCACAAAAGACAATAATTTCATTGAACCCACGGATATCTCTGAAGAATCTAGAGTAAATAAGAAAAGACCCCTATGGGCTAGGAAGATGATTAAAGAAGCTGAGAAATATGCAGCTCCTCCAAGAACCGTTAGAGAAAACATAAGACCACATAGGTTTTCCAGTTATGTTGCTCTCAAGAGTGAACTAGTAAATTCAAAACCTTCAAATGTAGAGGAAGCCCTTCAACATCAAACTTGAAAGGATGCCATGACAAAAGAGTATAAATCCATTCTCAAGAATGATGTCTGGGATATTGTACCCAGACCCAAAGACAAATCAATAGTCTCCTCCAAATGGTTATTCAAAATCAAACATGCTGCAAATGTATTGAAAAATACAAGGCTAGGTTTGTTGCTAGAGGGTTCTCCCAGAAAGAAGGTACTGAATATGAAGAAACACTTGCTCCAGTTGCTAGGTATACCTCAGTCAGAGTTGTGATTGCCATTGCTGCATCTAAGGGATGGAAAATCCATCAGTTGGATGTGAAGACTGCCTTCCTGAATGGAGTTCTTGAAGAAATATACCTAGAGCAACCTGAAGGATTTGTAGTACACAAGCAACAGTCTCATGTCTGCAGATTGAAGAAAGCACTATATGGTCTCAAACAAGCTCCTCGAGCTTGGTATGAAAGGATAGACCATTATCTATCAAAAAATGATTTCTCCAAAAATGTTGCTGACCCAAATCTCTATTTCAAGGTAAGAAGTGGAGACATGTTGATTTTGATTCTTTATGTTGATGATTTGTTAATCATAGGGGAAGATCATCTCATCACTAAGTGTAAATAAGATCTTGCATCTGAATTTGATATGAAAGATTTAGGAATTCTTCATTACTTCCTAGGATTGGAAGTCTGGCAGCAGTCAAATGACATATTTCTAAATCAAGGGAAGTACACCGTAGATATTCTAAAGAGATTCGGGATGATGGATTGCAAACCCATGTCTATTCGGATGGAGACAAATTTGCTCAAACTAAAAGAAACAACCACTAACTCAGAGCCTGCTGATCCTACTCTCTATAGACAAATAATTAAGTCCTTGATATACTTGGTAAATACCATACCAGATATTTGTTATGCAGTGAATGTACTCCGTCAATTCATGTGTGAACCAAAGCAAATACACTTGGTAGTAGCGAAACACATCCTAAGGTACCTTCGTGGCACAATCAGATATGGTTTAAGGTACAAAGATGTAGATCTAAACTTGCATGGATACACTAATTCAGATTGGGCTAGAAACATTGTGGATCAGAAAAGCACATCTGGATTTTGCTTCAGCTTAGGATCAGCTATGATAGCTTGGTTCAGTAGAAAACAATCTTCAATAGCTCAGAGCTCCATAGAAGCAGAGTATATTGCAGCATCTTTGGGAGCACAAGAAGCAGTATGGTTGAGAAATCTTCTAGTTGGACTATTTGGAAAACCACAAGAACCTACTACCATCCATTGTGACAACCAAAGTTGTATAAAACTTTCCTTGAATCCAATATTTCATAACAGGTCCAAACACATTGAGATACCTACTACATTAGAGACGTGGTGGAAAGGAAAGTAGTTGAGTTGAAATATGTCAGCATAGATAACCAGACAACAAACATCCTCACCAAACCTCTTGCGAAAATGAAGGTAGAATACTTCAGAGGTAAACTTGGTATGGTTGTAATTACTAAGAACGAGTCTCAGCATCTTTGATTATTGTACTAATAAAATATTTCTTTTATCATGAGTGTTATTTCATGACTATATGGGCCCTGTGTACATCATGAAGAAGTGACGACTTCTAAATGATTATCACTTGCACTTCTGACAGTTATTGCAAGATGACGATCTTACAATAACTTGATCTTCTATCATAATGGATATTATATGGTTAATATCTAAGTAGATCATGATAGATCATATCTTATAAACCAATATCTACAAGTTGTATTGTATAGATATGTCATGGTGGATTAATATCCGTGAACTAACAATGGATATAATGTCTCTATGGTAGGTATCACATGGTTGATACTTGTGCACATACCTTACAGACATTGTGATTACTTGGTGAATATCACGTGACTTGATATTCGTAGGCCATGACTCTGAGTATATGGTGAATATCATGAGACTTGATATTTGTAGGCCATTACTCCTAATATCACGAGATGATATCATTATGGTAGATATCGCATGATATCTATGAACATACTCTAAACTCTGATAGTACATTGAGGTGATATCTCTTTCATACCTTGTGTAAATTTTTTATTATCCTCCCTAGCTAAGAGGGAGTGTTAATGATACATAGCTTCAGTCGGATTAAATACTATAGATTATTATTTGTCTAAATTAATTATGTAAATATATATATGATTACATATATATATAAATATTTAATATTTGAAAATTTAAATATTTACATTATAAATTTATCTGAGAAATTAAGTTGTTATATCATATAAAAGTTGATAAGTAATTATTATATATATATATATTACTAAACATATTAATTAATAATGATCAGTACTATGTATTGGCTGACTCTAGTTATCGGCAGTATTGTTATTAAGTCGTAGTAACAAATAAGAAACGTGGAGTCATGTCCACGATGGAACATGACTCCACGTAGAGTCATGTTCCATCGTGGACATGACTCCACGATATACCCCTCGGGTATTTAATATTGCAGACCGAGACCGAAAGACATACAATGACATAGTAATATATTAGTCTCCACGTATTCCTCTCGGTCTCCATTCATCCCGCGAACATCACTTGGTCGATTACTATATAACTAAAGTTACATATTTATATACAACAAAATTAGTGTAAATTCTGAATTGTAAATATTGTTATATTAACTCAGCAGTGATTATATAAATAAATTGCTATTAGAAACATATCAAATTGAGAGAATTAATTGAAGATAAAGATTAATCTTCACTATACAAATCTGATCGAATTTTAACTATTATTATATAATCATTAATAATAAATAGAAGAATAATTACTTTAAATAATGATAGACATTATTAATAATGAATATGATAATAACTTTTTTTTTATTAGTGAACGCTTTTGAATAGAGCCATGAGCTAGTGGGGTCACATTGGGGGACCCCATCCCCGTGGTGGTATGGGCAAGTGCTAAGGCATTAACACCTCCTGGATTTGTCTCATGCTGATATCTACATTCTCCTCCTTATCACTTTGGTTAATCGAGCACCTCCTTACCTCTCCCTGACTCTTTATCCCTCCAGGGCCCTTATCTCTCCATTGCTTAGATCATTGGATCTCCTTATATCTCCCTTGCTCATCGTCTACAACCCCTTATCTCTTTGGTTATCTCCCTTATGTCTCCTAAAGCACTCCCTCCACAATGGCAAGATATATCCCAACACTTCTCCGTGACTCCGTACATCTATCTTTGCATGGATTTTTGACCACGTCAGTGTCTCTACTCAGTCACTTGTGTCAACCTCTTATCAGTGGCAGCCAATGGTAATTGCTAGCAAAGCACCATGAACAACATCTATGCCAGCATCGATATCATGCGCATGTGTTTGTCATCTGACATCTAACCATTCTTGACCATCGTTCTTGCTATTTCCAATTGTGGGTGGGCAAGAATCAAACCTTTGACTGTCCTCTCAACAGAGCTCGTGACCTACTAAGTAATATGCTATAAATTTTTGTTACAATGTTGTTTAACTAATCAATATGGTATAAATTTTACTAATTGAGAGGAATTAGATGCAATGCATCTTTTGTTTACTTACTAAGAAAATGTTTCAACATTTAAATGTAAACGATTCAAAGTTGAAATTTTCTCATTACTATTTGTCAAAATAATTAATATATTATTACGACAATTATTATTCAAAGAACTCCAACTTATGATTTACGATGTCAAGATTCTAATAGTATTACTACAATTTACAACAGTTTCAACTTCATTATAAAAACATTATGGCAGGAACATGATGCATCTGCGTCCTCTTGTTGAAGTCTGACAAAGTTGTGGATAGCGGAGGCGAATGAAATATTATCAATCTTTCAAGAAACCGTTCTTTCCTTGGTTTGAATTATCTTCTGAGCGATTAGTTTTTGGGGAGTATTTGTGACAGTATTTATGATTGCCACGCTTTTCTGAAGCGGAAGTCCCTGAGTTCGGCGTGAATATGGTAGAACTCGCTTGCAGTTGGGGATCCTTGGACTGTGTCGATAGAAGTGAATCATGGTTGGGGATGGATTTCCTTCCGTATTGTTGTGCCAAGGATCATTGCTGATCGTGTGGAAATTTATTGCAATCGTAACTTCTTTCTGTGTATTCTGTGGGAACATTGGCACTGCTGTTTTTAGCGGGCTATGTGTTCTTGAAATAATATGGGTTGCCACTTTATTCATTGAAGCCGTGAAGATTATTATACAGGCGTAGTAATGTTGTTTGCTCCACACAAATTAAGAAATAATGAGTTCGGAGCATCGTCTGTTGTTGTTTGTGGGTGAAAGAAGTCGTTAGAAGGTTGCCGACACCGTATATTCGTCAATGTAGAAGCTTGCAGCCGGGCATTCAATCTTCAGTGAAGACAAATATTCAACACATACAGTAGGTCGAATTATATCAAGTTTGTTGTTGTATTCTCAGGTCGAAGTTTAGAGGAGAATTTGCTTATTCACTACTGGGCGATAGTCTCATAACATCAAGCGTATTCTGGAATTTATTAACACTATTTCCATCTAGGTTTGGCACAAAATAAAGGTCAGAACTGTTTGTATTTGCATCTGCACTGTCTGAAGTGATTTTATTGAGGTTTCTTGTAATTTAAGGCAGATTTCTGTTCAAATACATTTGCTTTTACCAGGTTTTAACAGTCAATGATTTTAGTGAATTTCTCCTTAATCTCTGTTAAGTATTGTGAATCCATGATATGCCATTATTATACATGTTCTTAATTCTGAGCAAACTGCAAAGTATCATGAACCAAAAGCTATCATTCACTCTTGAAACTGAAACTGCACATTCAACTTCTAAGGAAACTGAATGACAAATAAAGAGAATGGAGAACGTGCTGTATCATTGAATTCACAGCAGCAACAAACATCATTGCAAACCTGGAAACAACAATATAGACACTATATCTGTTATGCCTGTAAAGTGTTTGACGAAATGACTTTGGAACTAAGAGCATTTTTCTAGTGCAAATAGGCAAGGGATCTGAAGAAAACACATACTCACATATACTGAGAAGGGGGTGAATCAGTATAAGAACTAGTTTTACAATTTATAACTTTAGTAATAATAAGCAATAAGAAAAAGTTAGACATCTATAGAAGTAAGATCTAGCAAATTAGAAAACAAGATGCACACATGATTTTATGTAGAAATCCTTGCGAAGCAAATTAGAAAACAAGATGCACACACGATTTTATGTAGAAATCCTTGTGGAGCAAATTAGGAAACAAGACGCACACACGATTTTATGTGGAAATCCTTGCAGGAGAAAACCATGGTAAAATGTTGCTTTTCATATTAAACTAGTTAACTTTGTAAGCACCAACCCATAGGAGACACCAATCCCCTCTACTGAGCTCCAACTCGGCAAGGGACTCCAATCTCTTTGAGTGAGGTGCTCCAACCTCTTATTGTTGTAAATTGAAGGCACCAACCTTTGAAAATTAAAATGATTGTAAAGTTGTTGGATCTACTCTAGATCCCTTCAAGGTCTTCAACAAAATTTGTCCACAATTTATCTTGAACTTCTGCTCTTAAATCTACACTCAGTTATGAAATATGATCTTCAAAATGAGCTCACAAATCTGCACGATGTCTGCTCCAATTATCTCTGATTTATGCTCTCAAGACTCAAAATGTCTGATATTTAGACATAGATCTGCTCTCAAATATCTGATTTTCTTCTCTTTAATCTGCTCTTAAAAATCTTATTCTCTGTTCTTATAATCTGCTCTTACAGATCTGATTCTCTGCTCTTATAATCTGCTCTTAAAGATCTGATTCTCTGCTCTTATATTATGCTGTTAATTTGAATGATATTCAATGAATGGTTGAATTAAATGAGCTTCAACATCCCTCTCTTTATATTTATGAAGCGCCCTGTCAAACCAACGGTTACAACCCTTTGATTAGGTCGGCCAGCAATGTATATATTTTTATGAAAATAAATTTCTTTGCTCAAAGCTGAGCTCATTACATTAGGATGTGGGCCCAATAGGAGGGGTTACCAAATATTTTAAATGTTCATTATCAACTGTCATATCTTTTCAGAGAGGCCGGCCTTCTTTGGCATATATATATATATATATATATATATATATATATATATATATTAACTTAAATTATTTTCTTGTGCAAAGAAGTCAGCCCAATCAGTAGGTATGATATTTATTAATCTTATTTATTTTGCTTTCTTAAAGAGGGGTCGCCCACAATTACTTTTTTCATCAGTGACAACTTATTCCAACAGGATCTTATAGTTGTATTAGAGCCGTGACCTTGCCAGCCCGTTGGGTTAAGAGTTGCAACAGTTTGTCAGTCAAACAAAGATGAAGTCCTTTGAATTTTTTTTAGAATGTATGATTGAACTGCAGTGAAGTGACCAAAATTATTGTTAGAATTTAATAAAATTGTTGGAGCATCCTGAGTTTTTAGCTTAGGAGGACAAAGAGTCAAACAAAAAGATTTTTTTGACGCAAGAAATCATGCATTCATGGAAGGAGAAATTGAAAAAGAGAAAAATAAAAATTGTTCTATTAGTTATCGAAATATCACAGTTCAACAGTGTTAATGTTTGTAGCTGCAGGAGACATTTTTCGTACCTACGATGACTTCATCAACATACAGGTGGTATGGTTGCAATGCCTATATTCAGTGATGCCTGTTTCCTTCTCATAATCGAGCATTCTAAGACTGTGAAGAGTCTCCAATACTGGACTGTATTCCTTAAGTAGAGTCATGCCTCTTGAAGTCAATGAAGAGTTCTCAGCGATGAGAAATAGAAGGTCATGTGTGCGTGTCTGTTGAGCACTGAGGTGACCCTTCATGCGTGACTATTTGGAATACAAGTGTTTCATCATTGTGTAACTGCTGACTGTTGGTGTGATTCATTTACTTGTAACGTCTGTTTCCATTCATCTCTCAAGCAATAACGACATCCTAGTCCTTCATTTAGTGATCGTATTCTTTGCAATGATCTCTCCAGTATCGTGGTTCTTCTTCATCATGCCATGGATATTAAAATGCTACATCTTGTGTAGCATATCCAAAGTCTTAACCATAGAAGTCATGGCTTCATGCACTCGAAGAGTCCTGAAACGGCATTTGTCATTGCTCATTAAAAGATTCCAATGGGTCTTCAAAACCGTCCATTATAGGTAACTGCTGCCATCGCTTGTGCCACCGTGTCTATTCATATGGAGCGCCTTAATTTATTGAGAATGATTCGACATGTAAGTGTAACCGTCGTTGGTTCATATTCGGTGTTTGGAAAGCAAAAGTCTGAGGTTCTTATGCTAAGTATTGGCGGTAGGAGTGTAATGTAAACTTCAGCGTTATTGACCAGCTTTGATCAATTGTGTATTTAGTATGTATTTGCAGGAGATAGTGTGAAGGTTGTTTATGATTATTTCTGTATGCAGCATTCATTCTGTGTGTATTTGCAAGCTCATTATTTGTAAGGGGAGTTATGTTGATTCTTTTTGTGTAAAGCTCAAGAGTTTGTGAGCTGTGTACTTAGACTCTGGTATTATTATTTAATAGAGGAGCACCTTTTTGGTGTGGCTGGGTTTTTCCCTCGAGTAGGAGGGTTTTCCTAGGGTATCTCTGGTGTTCTTGTTGTTTTTGGATATCTTCTATTTGCTTTGTTATATTCTGGTTCAAAACATTAACACGGTATCATAGCCAGGTTTAAGGAAAGATCCAAAACCAGATTTATGCAAGTGCTTGAAGATTCAGAGGGAGTATGTGTGGCAGAGGGAGAGTGCCAAGTCCTTTGCAGAGGATTAGCAAGCCCGAGAAGCAGTGTGGCTTTGAAAGCTCATTGTTTGGTCAAATATTGGAGACGATTGTAATTTATTGTGAAAATCAAAGCTGTGAAAATGCTTCCCCTACTGAGAGGGAGTCTCAGCATTCATTAGTTCTTATTATGTGCTGTGTTACATTTTTCTCTGAGACGAAGAAATTTGAGGTGAAAGCCCTTATAATGCATTTTTCTCTGAAACAGAGAAATTTGAGGTGAAAGCCCTTGTAATGCATTTTTCTCTGAGACGAATAAATTTGAGGTGAAAGCCCTTGTAATGCATTTTTCTCTGAGACGGAGAAATTTGAGGTGAAAGCCCTTGTAATGCATTTTTTTCCGAGACGGAGAAATTTAAGGTGAATGCCCTTGTTTCTATTTCCACTCATGGGAAGAACCATAGTGGATGCCATGTCGAGAGACTCCATGAAAACATAACGTTGAGTGACTCCGTGATGAGAGCTTGTGTTTATTTCACACATGGGAGTAGCCATGGTGAACATCATGTTGAGTGACTCTATGATGCTATCATGTTGAGAGACTTCGTGATAAAGTTTTGGTTTCCTTCACAATGGGTATAGCCATTGCGACTGTCATGTTGAGAGACTCCATGACATGAGAATCTGGAAAAATATCTCCTTTGCTAAGAGGGAGTGTTAATGTTTGTAGCTATAGGAGACATTTTTCGTACCTGCGATGACTTCATCAACATACAAGTGGTATGGTTGCAACGCTGAATAGTTTCCTTCACAATGGGTATAGCCATTGTGACTGTCATGTTGAGAGACTCCATGACATGAGAATCTGGAAAAATATCTACTTTGCTAAGAGGGAGTGTTAATGTTTGTAGCTACAAGAGACATTTTTCGTACCTGCGATGACTTCATCAACATACAAGTGGTATGGTTGCAATGCCTATATTCAGCGGTGCCTGTTTCCTTCTCATGATCGAGCATTCTAAGACTGGACTGTATTCCTTAAGTAGAGTTATACCTCTTGAAGTCAATAAAGAGTTCTTAGCGATGGGAAATAGGTCATATGTGTGCATGTCTGTTGAGCACTGAGGTGACCCTTCATGCGTGACTATTTGGAATACAAGCGTTTCATCGTTGTGTAACTGCTGACTCCTGGTGTGATTCATTTTCTTGTAACGTCTGTTTCCATTCATCTCTCAAGCAATAACGACATCCTAGTCCTTCATTTAGTGATCGTATTCTTTACAATGATCTCTCTAGTATCGTGGTTCTTCTTCATCACGCCGTGGATATTAAAATGCTACATCTTGTGTAGCATATCCAAACTCTTAACCGTAGAAGTCATGGCTTCATGCACTCGAAGAGTCTTGAAACGAAATTTGTATTGCTCATTAAAAGATACTGATGGGTCTTCAAAACCGTCCATTATCGGTAACTGCTGCCATCACTTGTGCCATCGTGTCTATTCATTTGGAACGCCTAAATTTATTGAGAATGATTCGGTACGTAAGTGTAACCGTCGTTGGTTCGTCTTCGACGTTTGGAAAGAAAAAGTCTGAGGTTCCTATTCTGAGTATTGGCGGTAGGAGTGTATTGTAAGCTTCAGCGTTATTGATCAGCTTTGATCAATTGTGTATTTAGTATGTATTTGCAGGAGATAGTGTGAAGGTTGTTCATGATTATTTTTGTATGCAGCATTCATTTTGTGCGTTGCAAGCTCATTATTTGTAAGGGGAGTTATGTTGATTCCAGGGTTACCCAGGGACGTGTCCCCGACCTAAATAGGCCAGTTTCTGGAATGGGGACCTCCCCGGGACATGGGGATGGCTTGGGGACGTCCCCACGCCGTCCCCAAATTTCATTAAATTGTACGGAACGTCCACAGGACGTGGGGACGACTTGCAATTTTTTTGGGGACGTATGGCAGTCCCAGGGACGGCTGTGGACGTCGTAGACGTCCCCTGCACGTCCCTGGGACGACCGTTCGTCCCCAACTTTTGAAGGCCCCCAAAAAATAAAAAAACATAAAAAATCCAAAAAGGCTTCCATAGGTGGGGTCGTTTTGTGGGCCCCACCACCACACTTGCCCTAAAAGGCCAAACTCGTGGCTATTTATGGGCACATGAGCATTTTTTTTATTTCTATGTGCTGTCCATCGTTTGTAGCAGAAAGTCTGGTTTTTTTAATTTTGTAGCAACAGAGGAGGTTTTCAGATTTTCTTCATTGTCCAAGTGATTGTGCAAGGGTTTCAACTTCCTACATTGTGCAACAAGTGTGAAACTCTTTATGCTTCCATTTTTCATTTTTTTATCAAACTGAAAGCTTGAAAGAGTCTGATTTTATTTTTATTTTTTTCATTGTCTCAGTTCATTGCATTCTTAAATCTCAAAACTAAGCACAATGAGCAACAATGGGGATAGTAGTAGTGATGAAGAGCATTTGGGGGGTGAAAATGTTAGTGTTGAAGCTAGTAGTGAGAAACAAAAAATTGATAAATTTAAATGCCCTTCAACAATCATGAGCAAATATGCAAAGGGCCCCTTCAACAAAAAAAAACCTCTTCTCCAATATGTCACAGCTAGGGGTGAAAAGAAAAAGAATGCAGGAGGGGCTAGGGTATGGGATTGCCATATTTGCGAAGATGATTTTAGGGTAAGCTATACAAGGGTGAAGTCACACTTTTTAGGTATTGCATGCCATGGAGTTATAGCTTGTCCTAATTCGACTGATCAGGAAAAAATAGAACGTCAAAGATTGCACTTAGAGGCTGAAATGGGGGCACAAGGTATGTCAATGACATCACCTTTATCTACTGCAACTGCACACTCATGGTCATCTAGGCCTATGACATCCGCCAATGGTACTACTAGCAGCCCTATTGAGACAAGAGGGAAGAGGAAGATTAATAGTGGTGAGAAGGGATCAGTGGAAAGTATGTTTAATGCACAGGCAAAGGAAAACATAGTCATCCATTGGTAGATTCTTTTTTGCTAATGGTATCCCATTTCATGTGTCCCGTTCCACTTATTTCAAACAAATGGTCAAAGATATAATAACTATGAGTGCCTCATTCACACCCCTAGGTGATCATAAGCTACGAACCACCATCCTAGATAAGGAGTATTCCAAGATTAATGTGTTGTTTGAGGATATGAAACGTACTTGGGTGAGGACAGGCTGCTCTATTGTGATGGATGGGTGGACCGATGTTAGACATCGACCACTCATCAATATCATTATCACATCCCCTATTGACTCTTATTTTCTAAAAGCCATAGATTGTTCAGGGAAGCGTAAGGATGCAGAGTTTCAGTTCACCATTTTGAGGGATGCCATAGAGGAGATTGGGTCGGCTAATGTAGTACAGGTGATCACAGATTCGGCACGTGTGTGCAAATCAGCCGGTATGATGGTAGAGGGTTCTTATAGGCACATCTTTTGGACCCCTTGTTGTGTTCATGCATTTAACAATGCATTAAAAGACATAGGGAAGATTGATTGGGTGAAACAGGTGGTGTCAGAAGCTAGAGAGATACAAATGTTCATATGCAACCACCACACTTCATTTGCTCTATATATGTCCTTCTCAAAGGAGTTCCTCAAACCAGCTGAGACAAGGTATGCCAATTTTAATTACAATTTAATTTTACTAGTTTAGTTCTAAGATACCTATGCGGGTTTGTAGAGGCCTGGTGCGGGAGCAGATGCCTGCGAATGCGGATCCGAAGACGGGTGCCCTGTGGGTGCCTGCAGGATGCTCATCCCAGGCATCCGGATGCGTGGGGATGCCTCTAGGGATGGCTCCATGAACTCTTGGATGGGTCCCCTATCCACTCTACTGACCTATAGGAACTCGGATAATAGGCCAACCTCCACTAATAACTGAACTGCCCAAGTATGGGACATTACATTATTTCCTAAAATTCTTTTGGAAAGCCATCTTTTGAAAATTTCCCTATATTTACATAGCCGTCCCCAAAATCGGAAATTTTTTTTGTCATCCCAAAAACCCATGCCCCCGCCCCCTGTTGTCCCTGTCCCGGAAACTTGGGGTAACACTGAGTCATTCTACTAACTACCCTACAAAATATTAGACATAATCTGGAGGTCATTTGGCTACTACATAGAAGGCTGACTTTTCAGAATGCTCTGCGACATGAGTTTGCTGCTGAGACCCTCCCTGGTTGGACTTCTGATCAACCAACTACTTTCTATAGAAATTCCTTATATGATCAAGAACAAAAATAAGTTGAGTGCCTTCCAACTTGATGTTGGGTAATTGAACCATCCCTTCCATTATCCAGAGACACGGGATTCAAGATTAGCTCGAAAAAACTTCAATTTTTGTTGATAAAAAACTATCAAAAAACTTTGAAACCACGATTTTGCCAAAAATCGTCAAAACAACTTGTGCAAAACAACACCATGATTTTGTGGAAGAATCATCAAACCCTTGATGCAATGCTAAGATCACACAATTTTGTGAAAAAATCGTCAAAAAATCTAGTACATTTGCAGGAACATTGTTCGCCCCGGAAACCCTAGGAGCGACCCAAAACAATCTACAAGAAACCATAATTTTTAAAAATACTGTCAAAACATTTGACCGAAGACGAAGCCATGATTTTGTGAAAAAATCATCAAAAACCTTCGTTTTGTTGAAAAAATAGTAAAAATCTGCAATTTTAAAAAAATTGTCAAAAAGCAGCAAATCCACAACAAAGAAAACCACAATTTTTTGGAATCAAGGGAGTAAAATGGTTCTACTTCAGAAAATCATGATTTTTGGGAAAAAAACATGAAAAAACCCTTCATTGGTCATGAAACCATTGTTGTGTGGTACTGTAGCACTGCAAAAACCCATCGCACGAACAAAAATCCTTCCTTCGCGCCAAAAACAAGACTCATGATTTTTTATGATAAAATCGCAAAAAACCCTTGCAGATCTAAAAAAGAAAGCTACAGAAGCCAAGACTTTTGTTCTTGAAAATTTGCCAAAAAATAGAAAACCGTGTTTTTTAGGAAAAACTCATGAACAAAACGGTCACCGTTTTTGGGAAAAAAACATGGAAAAATCATCAATTTTTTCATAAAAAACGTGCAAAATCCAAAAAAATGATGAACTAGAAGCTTCGTTTCTCAAAACAACCTTCACTCGCAATTTGCACCTCGATCTGAAGAATGCGATCGTAGAAGACTCTTGATCTGTTGTGAAAGCATTGATTTTATTAAAAAATTGGTAAAAATCTTCTAAAAATTTCAAAGAAATTTATGGGTAAACCTAATGATTTTTCATAAAAGTTCTTTAAAAAGATTTTGGAAATAAATTTTAGGCATTGAAACTACGAAGTTCAAAAATTCAGAAAAAAGCTAACCTATGGGTTCTGATACTATGAAAATGATAATCGATTGATATTCAATACCAAACAAAGGAGAGGAATACTCCTTAAATAAGCAATTGCAAGAAGATCTTTCCGTAACGGAAAAGATCGAGAACTAGAGATAGAATAGGAGGTTACTAAACTAACTAAGCAACTTAAAGAACAAAAAGTTACTAAAACTAATTGACTTAAAAGAAACTTACATGACCATTATACTAAATATTACAATATTACTTTAATAGTTGTCTCTTTCTCACCTTCTTGTCTTTGTTGACAAATTTCCTGAACAAAGCTTGCACCAAAGCATTTGTAAATGACTATTCCTTGACCATTTGTGCTTGATTGTTGAGTCATATTATCTTGTTGTTGAGTGATTCATTTTTTGTACTTAACTACTCTCTCCATTTGGCCTTTCAAAGCTGTCACTTGGCCATTCAAACTCCTTCCATTTTCTCTTCCTATTGTACTTATGTGTGTCATTTCTAGAATTTCAAACACAAACTCCATGTACTTCAAAGATTTGGTCATTGTCATACAATTCTCAAATTCAGTCCCCAATGGTTAGCAACCTTCTCTGATATCAAATTATCTTCAATTTCGTCGAACACATTGTAATTTGTATAAATTATGAAATCACTGAACTAACTATTGTCCCACTTGCTTAATTACAAATAATAATTACAAATAACAGTTAATGAGGTAGGAATGTTGTGCTAGAAACAAAGAAATACTAGAAATCACAACACATGCATAATGTGGAGAACATTTATTGTAGAACCCCCTCTTTGAGGGAAAAACCACTTGGTAGTGGCAAATGCCTAGCTACTACCTATTGATATCTTTATCAAAAACATAAGTACAGAGGGGGGGACAACAATTTCTTCCTCTGATTGCTCGCTGTGAAGCTTACACAGTCTCTTACAACTGAATTCTCCTTGTACCAACAAATACAACACTCTAAAAGTCCTCTAGAACATTCAAATGACTTTCTCATTCTCTCCTATATATTTGAAACCTTTCGTGTGAATGTGAAGATTTCAGTTTGTAATTAGGAATGCCAAACATTGGTTCATTTCAAATTTTGTGTTCCTTGTGTTGTGATGAAACTGTTGGTTTTCATCAGGTAGTGGTTTTGTTTCTACTGCAAGGATTGGACAAAATCAATTGTTTTTTGGTATTCCCAACTTTTGGATTTTATTCAAATAATTGTGGTGAGGGCTCTACCTGTCGACCCTGGCCTATAGTGTGACAAGGAACATGCTTGAGGCATTGCCCCTTGACCCCATTGGCGGCTTTGCCCCCAAACCCCCACATGGGGTGTTGCCCCTTGACCTTGCTGGTGGATTTGTCCTTAGACCCCCGCAAGGGTAATACCCCTTGACCCCGCGGGAGACTAACATTAGACCCCCGCAAGGCATTGCCCCTTGACCACAGACCTCCACCCACCATTGTTAATGTTTGATGCAATCAATGTGTAATGTCCCCATTTTTTCGTGAGCATCAAAGTTCGTGGGATTAGTCTTATTATTTGACCCTTGTAGGCTAATTAGATGGATATAGGGTCTTAGTTGGCAGTGCCAGAGGCTATTTTCCCACTCCAGAGGTCAAGGATGTTCAGGTTTGCTCTTCGTTCGAGTCAGATGGCATACTTACCATTTATAGTAGGTGACTATTTCGGGAAAGTCAAGGTTACTATTCTAAGCAGGGCACTTGAACAGTTGGTAGTAGCATGGAGTTGTGGGGACATCGACAAAGCTTCTAGTTTGGGACTTACCATTTATAGTAAGTCAATTTATGGTCAATGCTATTTTCGGCAAGGCACCTTGGTGTCTAGGTCAGGTAGTGAGCACCTAGGTTTGGAGCAAGTCCTTCAAAGAATTTAATGACCTATTAAAGTCATTAATAATCATTAATTAAATCCCATTTAATTAATGATTAAATATGAAGTTTATGTTATAAAGTGTGCTCAAGTGCATTAAATGTTTATTAAATTATAAAGTGACTTGGTGCTTATACTTGGAGGGAAATATAATATTATATTATATTTCAAGCAAGACAACAAAAGAAAATATTAAATATTATATTTCAAACAAGGCAACAAAAGCAAATAATTTTAAATGCCTAAGTTATGTTTGAAGTTATGAAAAGTGTGACCAAGAAGCATCCAGCCGATTTGCATTTGAGAATTATAAATGCATTCAATGCAAGGATAAAATTCATTCTATTGTGCATTGAATTTTGTGAATTCATGAATGGTTTTGAGACAAGGGATTTCAGAAGGAAGAACTTGAGAAATTGTGAATTTCTACAGCTGTTGTGCACTCTGAACTTGTGAAACTATCCAATGAAATTGTGCCTAGAGGCGGCATCATTTAGTGCCATCCATTGTTACAATTTGTGGTCGATTTGCAGAAGTATTTCAGCGTTTAGTTTCAGATATCAATTTGCAAAGGCTAGAGATTATCATAATTGCAGACCACCTGGTCTTTAAGGGTCTGCGTTTTGTATTTGGAGGCCAGTGTATTACAAGAAGGGGCTGCGTTTGGGAATTGAGGGCTGCGAATCATCATTTGCAGGCAGCGTCCAATGTTCATAGGGCTGCATTCAGAATTACGGGCAGCTTATACAGTATATGGAGCATGCTTTGGACAAGAATGCATCCCATTGAAATTCCAACCATTCAATGTCAAACTTTGATAATTTCTAGGGCTGCATTATCATCTAGGGAGTCAGTTTGATGCTTGCAGACAGTCATAGGTTTTTTCTCCAGTAGTTTTTAAATTCAATTCATGTGCTTTGTATTTATTAAAGTAAGAATTTCATGGAAGAATAATGGAATAAGGTTATTAAGGAAATAGTTGCATTGTAAATTGTTATTTCCTAGCAATGTTATTTAAATTCCATATATGGTCTAAAATCTTTAAAGCATGTATTTCAAAAACCTAAAGAGTATTAAACTTTGTAAAAACCAAACCAGAAACAGAGCTTGCATGCAAAGTGTTTGACAAAATGTCAAATATCTAAAAAATGAAGCAATTCGGTGTTTGTCAGAGTTAAAACCACAGGGGGTTCTTACACATTGCATGCTTTTAATGTTTATTAGTTTAAAATTTTCTTAGCATGCCAAAGGTTCATTTGCAATTTCTATATTTATTTGCACCGCCCCCTGCCACCCTTGTGCTATTGTCCCCTCATCCTACCGCTGTGGTCACCAAACTTAGGGCCTTGGTCCCCCATCCCTAAAACCTGTTTCCCCACTTCTCTATGTAGGATGAGGAGTGCCCTTCGATATCCCAATGGAATGACTGGTTACATAATGGATATATACTTATTAAAAAAATAAATAATAAGGGAAAGCTTAGAGAAGTTGCACTTAGCACATAACATTTTTTCAAGATTCTTGTTTTGTGGCTATATTCACAAGTTTAACTCAGTTTGTTTGGGAAATGAACAGAGTTACATTACTCAGCTCAAATGTTTAGGCTTTCCTTTTTTGTGCTAGTCCTTTGCTATTGTACTTGTTGTGCATTCCAGTCCCGTTAATAATTTTTTGGTCATTTGTGGACATTAAATATATTATCATTTATTCTTTCTTTCAAACTTGAACAGACTCACCATGTTCTGGAAAACTTTCAAGTACTCATCAAATTGTATTTTCCAAAACTTCCTCAATTAATTCTCAGATATATTTTTGGATTTCTGAACGAAATTTATCAATATTTATTATTTTGTGCATTTTTTGTTTAGTGGCTTCCTTCCATATGTTTAGTCAACGCATAATCCTGGGCTTGTGAAGTCATTTTCAAAGTCCTAGTAACATGGCTTTGAGTTATGGTGGGAAATGTTTGACTCCAAGATCTTGACAGGTCAAAACTAGAAATCTAGATGTTGAATTTTATAATTGTTCCATAAATGCTTGTACACAATTTGACTTGTGAAACATATTAAACATATTATCAACAAAACAAGAGGTCGAAGCTGAAAAATGTAGTCCCAACATTTAATATATCTTTTCTTTTTTCATTTCTTACAATGTTTGTAAGTTGTAATAGCTTTTAATCTCTTTAAAATATTTTTAGGCTGTCATTACAATCTTGATTCCTGGAACTAATCTGTTTATTTTTATATTTTAAATATTAATATATTATCCTGTACATCAGTGAGAATCCATTAGAAATTTGAACATGGTATCTGTCTATTACTGCCAGAGACAAGTAGCCCTAATCTATTTGTGTATACGACTATCTTGGCTATATATAGAATGTTGGGAACTATTTACCATGTGAAAAAGCATTTCATATATTTTATGTGTGCTTCACCAATTACTGCGGCAATCGATTTGATTCCAAGCAATTAATAGATCATTAAAGACCGAAAATTAAGAGAAATATTTCACCTTACATTGTGATACTAGGGGTAAAAAGTTGTTTCCATAACTTTGATTGTCAAAATAATATATATGCAACCCAGCTTTATCTTCTGCATGAATAGTAATTTTAATGGTTCGTATGGCAGTGAAAGGAAAACCCTTGTAAGTGTTGGAAAAGTTGTTTTGGTTTTTCTGAGCAGAAGCTTTTTCTCAATGATAAATGATTTCAATTTCAATTTTTCCTTTACTACTCTACAGGCTCCTCAATGGCAACAACATATCAGGTTCATTGCCAGAAGAGATTGGTTATCTTTCCAATTTGGACAGAATTCAAATTGATGAGAATAATATATCAGGGCCTCTGCCAAAGTCTATTGCTAATTTGACTGCACTGAAGCATCTGTAAGCTCTTCGCAATTCTAATTTTTTGAATCTATTGTCGTAAACTGTTGAAATAAGCATTTCTTTCACTCGTGAACTAGTGATTTTCAGAGAAAGGAGAACATGATGGTCATTGAAGGAAAATTACTTCCACAAATGGTCAATTTTAGTGATTTGTATTTTGACTGCAGCCACATGAATAACAATTCAATCAGTGGTGAGATACCAAAAGAGCTTTCCAGACTCTCAAACTTGGTTCACATGTAAGTTATGAGCATTATAATTTGGTTGACACAAAATTAAAACATCAAATGGTTATTAGTTTGACATTTTTGTAGGCAAGTTGTTTTACAAAGACCAACCAAGTCATTTAGTGTTTTTCTTACCATTTGTATTTGTTCCGGAGTGATTTGTTGTACCTAGAAGTGTGATAATGCTTTTTGTTGAAACTGAAAATATTTGTTCCTTTGCAGCTTATTGGATAATAATAACTTGACAGGCGAACTTCCTTCTGACCTATGGCAAATACCAAATCTGCATATTGTGTAAGTTCTTTTTTATCTACTATACTACAATGTAAGAATATAGTAATTATACAAATGCAAGCTAGCAGGATGGATGCCGTAAAGCATACATATGGATAAGTACTGTACACGTGAGGTAACAGGCAAGATTTCATAGAAGATATGTGTGGATAAGTGTCATACACGTGCAAAATAGAAAAAAAGGCAAGGCAAGCACTCACGAAAAAAATCAATAGATGGACTATAAATGTAATTTGTAATTAAAAATTAAATGAAATTACTGATACTAATTTAAGACATAGATGTACAATACTTATATAAATAGGCAAGCATGTAATCAAGCAGATATATGTGCCATCTTGTTGAAATTCTACCGTTTTCATACAGAAATAAATATGAAATTTTTAAAAGTTGGGTTACACTTTATAGTAGAGGTAGAGCACAAAACTTGGTACTGAGAATTCCAATCACAAACAGGATATAGTTTTTTCATTGGTAAATTGTTGTTTCATAATCATTGACTGCAAATTAGAAATTAATAGATGGTTACCAAGAAACTTGAACTGTATTCTGTAAACTATTAAATATATTAATAAATATCTTGGCTACGGCCTTTTACCGAGCAAAAAAAAAAAAAAAAAAAGAAACTTCAACTGTATAATAGGACACTCTGGATTGCCTTATAGGCCACACAAACAATGTCAGTTTGGCCTTGATAAGGAAGACACGGTAGATGAAATCATGAAATACTATAGAATTTGATATTGGTAGGGCATGGAATTTCAACCTTTATGGATAGTAGGTAAATATAAATTGCCAAAAAATAAAAAATATAAAAATTAGGAAAATTCACCATATTTCCTTAAAATTGGACTTGATTTTTTGATTAAAAAATTGGAGGAAAGAGATACAATCAATGATTTTATAACATCAGCTTCATCATCTAACATGCCTATTTTCTTTACCACATTTCAAAACACAACAAACACATTAAGATCATGATTTCTTTGTTTCAAATTGTTGATTTGATCTATAAATTCCATCTGTATTACATAGGTAGTTTCACCAATCTAAATCCTTTATTCAAATTATCTAGTTGCAAGAGTTCTATACTTAAAATTGAGCAGCATGCAAAGCATTTTTAAAAGAGAGGAAATATTTACATTACTAATCCCCTTGTCAATTTACTTTTAATATATACCAAAATATAACACAACGTAGGCAAACAAAAAAACAGAAAGAAAAGATGATATGGAGGTTTACCCTACAAAGAAAGGAATAAATTACAAACAAATGACCAAGAATAGGCTAAGTTACCTGTTTGAATCTGGATGCGGATGTGAGTACAAGAACGCGGTACGTGGGTATGCGATTTTTTTTTGGGTTTTGGGTGCGTTTGGGTACGTTTATATATATATATATATATATATAGATATTATAAATTTATATATATATACACAAAATGCAAGAAATAAACAGAATTAAATCATTTGATAGTATGATACTTCATCATTGATCAATGCCAAAATCGAAAGATAAATATTAAATGTCAATTGATAGTTCACAAATATTCAAATAATTCATTTCATATATGTCTATGTTCACGATTCCAATGAAAATCAGAAAATCATTACAATTACAAAATCAGAAAAGTCGTTTTTAAAAAGTTTTTATTAAAAATTCTGTGCGCTGGACGTGTGGGTGCATCCGGATGCGCTCGGGTGCGCTTGGATGCTCACAGGGAGCACTTTTTCTCCCTGTGGATGCATCCACAGGGAGAAAAAGCACTCTTAGGGCGCATCCAAACGCACCCGCACCAGCACCAGGATCCAAACCCAAACGCACCAACACCTGGATACATGAGCAGAGTGCACACACCCAGTAACTAAGAGAATAGGTCAAACTGACCAGAATGTACATTAGTTAAAGGTGCCCTAGACTCAAACCAAACATGATAAGGCAGGATAAGTGAGAAAAGTATAGAAATAGAACTACAAAAATCTAATGTGGGTGAAAACTCTAGCAAAGGTGTCATGTCCCTAATAGAAAGTCTAATTATGATATTCCACCAAATATATAAATGGAAATTATAATAAGGAGAATGATACCAAAATAGACTAAGTCGATAATTAATAAGAAACACCAATTTAAGTATAAAAAATATTAATGGCAACCATTGGCAATACCGAAAGGATACAAATTGTGAGAGGGATTAACGTAAATTGAAGTCGATAAAGTCAAAGACTAAAAGAGCACATTTCATTGGTAATCGATATAATTATGATAAATCGAATGGTGGCCACATCTTAACTAGCTCATATGAGTATTAGACTATTGACAATGGGAGTATTTGTGGAATCAACAACCGTCATAGTCAACTCCATTTCACCATATAGAAGCATGACGTATCCTTGTAGAGATTAAGGTGCGATGAAATATATTCAACTGTCAGAATGAATCCTAATCCATTCAGCATTACACATCGATCATAAAGAGTCAATTAATTAATGACAGGTTGAAGATTATCTACAGGAGGGATCAAAACATATGAATGATATTACGAGAGTAATTACTCCATTTACAGACGTATTCGTGTTGTATCTCCAAATTCATGGGCAACAATATCCCCTGCAATAGTTGATTAATAGGATAGAATGTAGTCATAGTTTCATAGTTAATATCCAGGCTCTTCCATGGTTAATGTGTATTGCATGGAATAGAATATTCAATCTATTGGAAGGTGGAGGCCTTTGGATTAAAATCACTGTTTACTCCAAGGTTTAATCATCGTCATTAAAGACTGTTATTGCTGAAGCAAATTAGTTAAGGAATCAAATTATAGGAAGAGACACCTCTTTTCAATCACAAGTCATGTCTCTTCTGGGATATATATATCGGCAGTCCCTTATTTGTGAAAGGGCGTTGAAGAATGAAGAAGTATGAATAATGGAATCAAAGAATGAATAATGGAATCAAAGAATATTAAATATATTTAATATTGTATTGAATATCATTGAGAGCAACGTCTGCAATTACCAGACAAAGATGGAAATCAACATTCAACAAGGGAATCGTTGATCATTAATATATATGAATTACTAATTAAATTGGCATCGAGTAGTAGCAGGGAAGATTATAATATACAATCAATATGGAATATTATATCTGAGTTCTATTATGGAGAAGAGTCATTATATAGTTTACTATACACATATATTAATAATAATGAAATTAAAAGTATATGTCAGTTATGTTATATATATAAATATTATTAGAAATAATCAAATATCCACATACATAAATATATATATATATATATATATATATATATATCAAATCATATATATTAATAATACAATGGAAGACTATGTTGACCTAATCTTAAATCTTTCATTGATGCCTTTGGAAGGGTAAGTCAGTTTGTATAGGGAGAGGCGAGTAATTCTTGTTATAAAATAAACTTAATAGTTTGATATTTTAATATTAAACAATGAAGATTTGATCTCCTTAAATAGAGAAATACAAGATGATGTTTCTAAATGAAACAATCGTTAATTGAATACGAAAATAGAAACAAACTAATAAAATTAAACCTACTAAAGATGACCAATAGAAACATTACATTATTATTCTAATACCCTCCCTTAATGGTCATCGTACTAACTACAAAAAAACATAGAAGGCTGCCCCCTTCTCTTTGGAAGGCTTTGCGACATGAGCCTACTGTTGAGACATCTGCAGAACTTCTAAAAATGACCAAGAGTACTGAAATCCAGATGTTGGGTTAATGTCCCCATTTTGAAATAGGATTTAATAATAAATATCATTAAATAATAAAATAAAAAATATAAAAATAGACAAATAAATAAATAACATAATTATAATATAAATAAATAAATAATAATATATTATAATTATAACATAATAATAATATTAAATAACTGATATAAATCTAATATACAAAATGGTAATATATCAAATGTTATCATTCATATAATATAAATATGAAATATAATATATATTAATAAAACATATATTATATCTTCCAATATTTAAATATAAATATAAATACAAAAATACTAAATATAATAATATAAATAACAAACAAAAAACATTTAATAATATAATACCAAACTTAAATATTAAACATAAAATATATTGAACCTTGACATGGTCGCTGACACAGGGGAGGGGTCAGCCCTCCCTCAGCCCAACCCTCCTCCGACGATGGGGGAAGTGCCCTCTGGGGCACCTGCTACGGACTTCGATGCTCTGCATGGGGATTCTGTTGAATCCTCAACTGCCCCAAATAGACCTTCTAGGGATTCTATGAAGAATCATGAGGGCGAGAAGGATGAAGGAGAGCACTCAAAAAGTAACTAGAAAAGTGTGCTGGTCAAGGGGGCCCACGGGAATGAAGGGAGTAACATCATCCTGGAATATGTTAGAACGGAGGAAGGAACGAAATTCAGACTTTCAGACACGGTTATGGATCAGATTGTTTCCTCCATGGGCAATGCCTTGGTCGGTAATTTTTTTTCCTTTAGACCAATGATTGATATGGTGAGAAGATGGGTGGCTACGAGGTCGAAGTTGAAAGGTAGTGTCTCTACTAGTTCCATGCTTGGAAGCCTATTCTGCTTCAAATTTACTAGAGAAGAGGATCTAATTAAGATTCTCTTTGGTTCTTGGGCGTACGGGAAGCATTATATGACTTTATGTAGATGGAAACCGGGTTTTGACCCAGTGATCGATCTTAACAGAATAACAGCAGTGCGGGTTCGTATGTTTGGTCTCCAACTTGAATTCTGGGACAAGAAAATCTTCAGATGGGTGGGTAACACCTTTGGACATTATGTGACTTCTGATACTGTTACTCAAACAGGCTCCAAGCTAGTATTTGCCCGTTTTTGTGTTAATGTTGCTATCAATAAGACTCTCCCTAACTTCATCACTTTACAACCTTCTGACCTTCTCATCCAAGGTTGCCTGTGATGGATTGCCAGACTCTCTCTGAATGTTAATTCTTCCTCTTCGAAGAAATTGATCTAGATATGTGTCGCCAACTCAGCTTCATGGCAGTAAGCTGTCTTCATTCTTCAGCTTGCACGACTGTCACATAGGATGCATCAAGCTCTTCTTTATAATGCTTCTCGATCCAACAAGTATCCCTCTATCCAAGAATATCATGACCTAGATGTTCGCATAAAGGCCTTCCAACCTACATACATGGTACTTCATCCCATGAATCATAGGACTCTAACTGCTACAATTTCACTTATGAACTTCCATCTCATGACAAATCTAAAGAGGTCATGGTCCAAATGGAAGTATACCTGGTCACTAGAGAAACCATATCGATATGGTCCACTCCCTTTGAATCAATATGACCAAGATCCTTAGATGTCAACTTAAGTAGATCCTCTAGCTGCTTCCTCCATCGCGAAAGCATACCTTGCTCACAATAACCTTCATCTTTATACACTTTGAACATTATAGCTTACAGTGTACTTACAAATTCTCTAACTCTCAAGTCCCTAGAAACAGACAAAGCTTCTGCAAGACCAAGCACAGCAGCAAAATCATCATCCTCTTTCAATAATGACTGGACGGTTGTATCTGATAGGAAGGACTCTTTTTTTTAATAGAACAATATTGCCATAAATAATTCCTTCAATGTTCAGAATCACATAACCCCTGCCAGCAGAATATGAATCTCTCCTTGTTCAAAATTGCCATTAATTCAAGTGCTTGAATGGCTCCACATTTTGACGAAAGAAACTGTTCAACATTTTCTGGTATATTTGTAAGATGGGGCATTACTTTCAATATCGGTCAACATCTTTCAGCGGAGACAACACTAGCCTGATGTTGTAGACTTCCTCCTTTGGGTTGTGGAAGAGTTGCATTGTCTCAAACACACTTTCTGAAGTCACAAATCGTGATCTGGAATAACAAATGGTATTTCACCACAGTTAATGAATAAGGTTACTATACAATAGTAGCACGATGAACTTTGATTGCCTTCAAATAGCAGTTTAAGTGCAGAGAATGTTTAATGATTCTGTTTACAACTTGTCACCATGTCCATGCAAAGAAGATACAAGTCCACAATTCTTCCAATGTTCAGCTCCAAACAAAGATTCAATGATTAGTGCCCAGTTCCAACAGCCTCCTCAACACAATACTCAATTCCCAAGAGGGCGTATGGGATCTAGTTTTCCAGCCTTGTGACAAATAGAAACCCTTCATCAAGCACCAAGAAATGATTTGCGCCTCAATATCATTAGCATAAATCTCTTTTCATAGATGCTCCAAAGATTTCACTCCATTAAAGATCATCACATCTTCAATATCTGAAGCCATGACCAGGAGAGAATTTGAGTTGGCTACACCACACAAAACATTAGAATTATTAACTCTAATGAATGGTCACACTCGCCACAACCTGAGATACTTTCACACAACTGTCGTTTCTTATTTCCCCATGGTAATAGTCCAGTTACAAATTCTAACTCAGCGAATCTTCCACCTATACTATGGATGCCGCAATGATAGAGAAAGACCCTGCACTTTAATACGAAACTTAAGATAGTTACACTAACATAAAACAACCTCGAATAAGTGATTTGTTAAAATATATCTTCCTCCAATTATTCGATCCACGTATATTTCGATCTTGTGAGTCGGCTCTATGACTGTTGATCTGCAATGCTATTGTCGGGATGATCAATGTGTGCAATTCATTGTGAATAATTAATATATCTATTTTCTCTGACGCTGTATCCATATCCATTGTATTAGATTTGATACTTTATGTATTGTTGATCTCACAGGAACTGGCTGCTACCACTTTTATCTTTGATTCGAATTCATGAATCTTCTTTAATTAGGACGATAGCATAACCAAGATGGCTCAGATCCACACTAAGAATGCTCCTGATATATGTCTAGTGGCCCGATCTTATATTTTAGGAACGATGCATATTTTGTTCGGTCGTTGACTCTAATGTTGCTCCCAACATCCAGCATCGAACCTATAGTTTTAAACTTTTCCATATTTATTATTGTTGGGAGTGATTTTTGTGGAAGGTTGATTTTAATCCTTGTCGTTCTCGTGACTTCCTCTTAATTCCTATGTTCGTAATGTAGATATATGCTAATATTAAATACGATATTTTTTTTGGCCCATCTAAAATGACTCTTGTATTGCCTCATTCCTTATCGCTGACCTCCCCTGTTCCCGCCGCTCTTGACAATTTTGCTTACAAAGATTTCTTTTTTTTTCAGCAACCAAGGATTATGCGGATTATATTATGAATATAATTATTCTATTATTATTATATATAACTATATTATAATTGATATACTATAACTCCCCCTTTTCCAAAGAGATGAGAAGGTTTTTTGGGCCAAGGATAAAAAAAAGGTAATTCTAAGTCAAATCTACTTACAAACTGCTGTCAAAGTTTGACAGTACACCCAATTGTTGGAGAAAGGTTTGGACCCACAATTAATCTCGAAGATTAATTTTTTTTGGTGGACCACAATACATGACAAAATTCTAACTCAGGATAATTTGGCAGAAGTGGGTTCCAATTTCCTAACAGATGTGTTCTAACTTCTCTGCAAGTTGGAGGAGGAATCTATACACCATCTATTTTTACATTGCCAATTTGATGACAAATCTGGCAATCTGTGATGGAAAAGTTTGAACTCCCATGGGTGGTTAATAGTGATATCAGCCAATCATTAAATGGAAGACCCCAATGCGTAACCCCCTAGTTAGGCAATTATGGTGGGAAGTTCCCCCACACGTTTGTTGGAGTCTATGGAAAGAAAGGAACAATCCAATTTTCAGGGAGATTGAAAATTCAGTGGAAGGTGTCTTCAAAGCTATGACTAAACTACTGACAGAGAACTTGTCAATTGTTACTTGGAAGCTGCTTGGCTACCCCCTTACTCATTGGGACAATAAAATTGCTTAGAATTAGAATCTCCCAATGACTTATGCCTACTTTGATAATGCTAAGATTATGACTGGACAAAGGACAAAATGGAAGCCTTCTATTGTAGGATAGTACAAGCTTGATTTTGATGGGGCTGCTAGACAGGGTAATGTTGCTGGTAGCAGAGTGATTAGAGACTCCAATGGTGATCTGATAGCTTCTTTTACTGGGAATTTGAATGGCGGCACAAGCAATCAAGTGAAGTGTGTGGCCCTCCTATGGGGATTCAAAATTGCACTATCCATTGGAATAAATAACCTTGAGATAGAAGGTGACTCCAAAATAATAGAAACTGCTAAAGGAATTATTAAAGCTAGCTGGTTTGTGGAAGGATTTATGGATGACATAAGAACTCTTTTGCCGGGCCTCCACTCTTTTTCTATAAAGCACATCTTATAATGTTCCCAATTTTCATAAGCGACTTAATTAGGCTAATTAATTAAGTGGTCCAAAATTTAAATAATATCATAAGGACTTATTTAATTAATTAATTAAAAAGTGGCCCAAGTAATAAAAATTAATAAATAATGTATGTTGGCTTGTTTGTAACTTTCGAGAAACCTCTTGGAGGCCTTTATAAGGTGTTGGCTAGGTCAGTAGGAAAACATCGTGGAATTTATGTTTTCTTTGTATTTCTGGAAGCTGAAGGCTGAAGGTGGTTTGTACGCAGTTTTGGAGGTGGAAGACCCTCCCTATTCTGTGATCACAGTTTCGGTGGTTAGCAACCACCTTCGTCTACCGTTGGAAATATCATTCCGATATTTCACATTGTGCATCAAATTTGTGAAGTCTTCTGTAGAAGAAAAAATTGTAATAAGCAATGATATCTGATATTCGTATTTTTGCCGCTGGTCTGTGGTTGTTGTGAAAATTTGAAGTGCTTATATCATAATTATTTATTTATGGCATCACGGTGATTTCCAAGAGTCGATTATCAATCTGTTCTTCATTCTTGCGCCAACTCTATCAGATCCACAAGTCACTTCACAAGTATAATACCTCCGCTCAACACTTTCGGATATTGCAACAAGACCATCGTAATTGAGGAAGGCTGAGGAAGACCGTATGAGCACTGGGACATCACAATGGTATAAGAGTTGGTCGTCTTGCCAGCCTGTCAGGTAATTGAGATTGAATCATCGCATCGAGTGATGGATTGGAAGATGCATTGAGGGAATCAGGAGAAGCTCTACCAGACCCTTGCAAGAGTGTACCAGCAAAATAATGAGATGCTCAACCTCTTGACAGAGGCGAGTACGAAAGGAGATTCACAACGCTTGAAGACAAGGCCAATGATGTCGACCTTCCTTCCCAGGAACGAGCAACAGGAAATGCATACATTCACTTTGGCTAAGTCACTAAAGCAAATCAAGCAGGATTGGGTTGATGGTGGATGGCAGACAGACATATCTCTCAAAGACTATATAGAACTTCAAATGAAGTATTCGTCCTCTGAGAGTAAAATATTGTACAACAATTTGAAGTGGGAGATTGACAATTGGCTACACGACACCTTAAATTCTAAAGAGGATAAGGACTTGCTCACAGATATGGACAAGCAAATAATTGTCCCTTCAAGTGAAGAACACCTAAATCTTCAACACAACCACAAAGGTGAAGAAGATTATTGCACAAATTTCGTCGTCGATCAACTTGATGAAGATGCGGGTTTTATCAGTGTCCCTCCGAAGGTGCAGGCTCTCTCGGTGGTTGTTCAACCTCCTTGTGATGAAGACTCGGTCGAGGATCGTTTGCAGGAGAAATCTCTACAATGGTTTACCCTCTGGTTGGGCAAGAGGCGTGCATGATTGTAATCTCTTCATATGAAGGGCTTTCTCATGGAAAGAACAAGTTGTACCATGGGCATGAAGGCCTTGGATCTGAGCATCGATGTATTTCAGTGGGATCCTGACGATTCTGAGCATGACAATGGTTATATCAGAGTGGCATAGTAGAAGCCCACATCTGGGCGTGTTAAGGAGATGGTGTTCATGGTCACGGTGCAACATGGAGATTTCTGGTGTTATGGCCTTAGACACCCTCGCTTGGTTTGGGATCCTGGAGCTTCGTAGTCGGCAAACTGTTTGATGATGGAATGCTTGAGGGAAAGCAATCTTTGGGCGGCGAGGATTTGTAATGTCCCCAATTTTCATAAGCAACTTAATTAGGTTAATTAATTAAGTGGTCCAAAATTTAAAAAATATCATAAGGACTTATTTGATTAATTAATTAAATTATTAATTGAAAAGGGCCCAAGTAATAAAAATTAATAAATAATGTATGTCGGCATGTTTGTAACTTTCGAGAAACCTCTTGGAGGCCTCTATAAGGCATTGATTGGCTCAATAGGAAAGCATTGTGGAATTTATGTTTGCTTTGTATTTTTGAAAGCTGAAGGTTGAAGGTGGTTTATACGGAGTTTTGGAGGTGGAAGACCCTCCCTATTCTGTGATCACAGTTTTGGTGGTTAGCAGCCACCCTTGCTTGCCTTTGGAAATATCATTCTGATATTTCACATTGTGCATCAAATTTGTGAAGTCTTCTGTAGAAGACAAATTTGTAATAAACAACGATATCTGATATTTGTAATTCTGCCGCTGGTCCGTGATTGTTGTGATAATCTTAAGTGCTTATATCATAATTATTTATTTATGGAATCACGGTGATTTCCAAGTTCGATTATCAATCTGTTCTTCATTCTTGCGCCAACTCAATCATATCCACAAGTCACTTCACAAGTATAATACCTTCGCGTAGCACATCTAGATATTGCAACAAGACCATCGTAATCAATGAAGGTTGAGGAAGACCGTACGAGCATTGGGACATTACACATCTTCAGGGAAGGTAATAGTGTGGTTGATACCATGGCTTCTATCGGCCTATCTATTAAGGTAACCAGATGCTGAAGGAAGGTTGATCACCTCCCACTTCATGTGAAGACCCTAATGTTGGCTGAGAAATCATCTAATACAGTGTAGATGGGGTCAAATTCAAGATTATTTAAGGGATTTTCATAGGTCTGGCTTTGCGGTTTGATAATGTTTCATTACATTGGGTTATGGAGCAACCTATAAATGAAGTGGTTGGAAATTTCAATATGAAAAATTTGAATATAAGGGTGGTAATATTGAGTCCAACGTGTAAGCCACGAGGAACTCTAATGTGGCAAAATAGAAGGGGTTATTGTATGATGGATGCAAGTGATGTTTTAATTATGTGTTGGCGCCATTTTGGGGAAGGTACCAAATATTGCGAAAGAGTTTTTAATCCTTGCTGGTTAATTGAAGATTTTGTAATCTGGGGAAATTTATTTCCTGTTTGGGATTGGGCAATCCACATGCATGGGCAGTCATGAGAGTTTATGAGGACGGCGAGGGCTCGATTATTCATAATTATACTATGCACTTAAAGTTTTTTAGGGTTTTCCTTTCTTATCTCCACAACAAAGACAATTTGGGGATTTTTTTTACCAGAGAGTGACTGCTACTGATAGTGACACTATGGGAGGCGACGGACTAAGGGTTGAGTCAAATAGGCATGAGGAATTTAAAAACAATGCCACTATTTTGCATATTTGTAAAGGTGGGGTGGCTCAGTATATTGAGAATATGACTAGTCATGATGAAAATCTCTCAATTCAGTTTGCAACTTCCTAGGCTGATCGTAGGGTTTCGGTGGGAGGCATTTCTTTTGAAGTTAATGAAGATGTTATTGCTAAGGCGATCCACCAATGGGATAAAATGGAAGGAGACGAGCTGTGTTTTAGATAATGAGAGTTTGAACCAGTTCTTCCGTGGGAATGAAGCGTTGGTTAAGCACCATTGGAGTTATGAAGGTGAGCAATAACCTAAACCTTGGGACCAGGTATGTTTAATGGTAATGAAGTATTTTACGCTCGAGGGTAGGTTCTGGATTTATTACTTTTACCATATGCCTTTTTTGAATCATTTTCATAACCACAACACTATCTCATTTCCGTTCTTTTATTACATTCCATGGAAAACTCTGTCAAAGAAGCTGTTGATTTGCTAAAAGTGCTGGTAAAAAGCCAATCCCCTTACACCAAGGGCTTATCCTCAGGCTCTACCACTTTCATTTAGTCCTTTGCCCTCCAAGGCCCATTATTGTTCAAGAGCCCCGAACTCTGCGACCCCTCCCTCGGCTAGTCTACTTGATTTATCTGGGACGAGCAAAAAGACAGGAATAAAAAGCCGTGGCGTAAAGTCTCGACAGGGAAGCACTGAAACCCCAACCCATGTTGGAAATGAGGGGGAATCAAAGGATAACAAACGGAAAGCCCAACACCTGACCAAGAAGAAAGGGAAGGCCCATAAAAAAGCTAAATTTACTATTCAAGAGATTGATTTTGACATAGAGGCCACTGAAGAGACTAGCACCCCAAGATGGTCAACTAGACTTGTTGCATGTCCCTTGGAAAAGGGGAAGAAGCTAAAAATGGATACAAATTTTGAAGGGGAAGCTGACAATGGGAGTGAGGAAAAGAATGAGATTGGTAAGGTGGAGGAGGAAACTAGGAAGAATGTGTAAGAACCCCTACAGGTTCTAACTTCACCAATCAACTGAATTGCTATGCAATGATATACTTGACTAATTGTTTTGGAATAAATATGCGATTTCTTGAATTTTTTAAATGGATTGCCATGCAAGAATTAACTTATGTAATTTTCTTAAACTTTTAAAAGTATTGCCAGGCAATAGTATAACTTTGCAACAAATAACTAATTGAAATAAAGTTCAACTATATGAGCGCTTCAAATGAATTTTATTATTTATATCTCCATATACAATGATAAAAAACACTCTATTCATACCCGAAATTTACATCAACTCTTTTATAGTGAAATCTGGAATAAATAGCAGCAAGGTAAAAGCTTGAAATCTGATCAACAATGCCTGCAATAATGAAGCTACAGGTTTGCAATAGATGAGACTTCAATTTTGCTTCAAACCCTTGATATTTCTTCACCAATAAACCCAATCATGGCCTCTGAGTAAAGCCATCACCATTTGCACAATTCACTAGATATTGCACCAATTCAAAGTGCTGAAAACCATGAAGAATTCCCAATTGTCCAAGCTGAAACTCTTCAAACCCTTGTCTCCAAATTCTCTTCACACAATTCAATAATATTAAATGCATAGAATGGTTTTCAATTTCTCAATGCAAAGCCCTTTTTATTTCTTTTCTCCAAGAGGCTTCTGCAACACACTTCGTACATTTTAATTCATATTGACCTATGCAAAGTTTGAAATATAATAGTTTATTATATTTCCCTCCAAGAGAAACTTTATGTTATAATTTAAAGTTGACATATAATAAATTCACTTTATTAATTTAAACTCCCCCATTGCTCCAAAAATGACCTTTTCATTGATATAATGATATTCTGACACACAAGGTCCTTGTTCATGTGCCCATGATTTAAAACTTCTCATCCCGATTCCAACGAGCTATAACACTAAGGTTTTCATTAGACAATTTTCATTAAAATAGCAACCTTAGTAAATTTAATTAAATTATAAGCAATAGTACACCCAACTAGTGAAAATAACCGAAAAATCATTGCAATCGAAATCTGACAGCACATGAGTGATCCTGATGATGAAAGATAATAAACGAGCCTGACTGGGTCACTTACCAAAAATAAACGCTCCCTCCAAGAATCTTAAAGCCCAAAACAAAAGTTAGAAATAACATCTGAGAGCATCATTTAACTCTTCTAAATCATTTGAGCTCTTTGGAATCATCAAATAAATAGTATAAAAAGGACACTTACTATAAATAGTAAATGTACTGAACTAATCCCAACGAAAGGCAATCCTGAACAGCTGTGACCACTGCAGAGGGAATTAACCACTGATTTAGCCAACTGGAACCCTCTATCCATCTGACTTAGCCTACAAGGGCCATTGATAGGCTAATTCAACAACTCTGATGCTCACAAAAAATGGGGACATTACAAAATGTGGAAATGGAGGATAGCTCTGACACGACCAATAGTTCCTTTCATGTCTCTGAAAGCATTAAAATAGGCCCAATTGACTTAACCAATGAAATGACGCCTGAAGAAATTACAAATACTAAACCTAGTATTGTTGGAACCTCTAGAATCCATCTTGTTGGTAATTGTGACAGGGGTGCTGCAATTGCTTCGGAGTTGGTAAAAACTAACGCCCGTGTTCTAGATCTAGAATGAAAAATTGGTAGTTTTTTGAGTTTCTCCTTGAGGGTGAAGCATAGCTGTGCAACATCCCTCTGTTTGTTGCAGAAAAATATGTTGAGCGACGATGGTGGTGACGAAGGAAACTATAAGGAACTTATTAAGCTCCTTACAGAGGACTGGGCAATGGCTCTACAACAAGTCCGATGCAATTACAAGGCTACTCACTAGGGACGATGTCCCTTCTTTTGACTTTTTTGGTTATCTCTAATGGGTGCCATCTTGGGCATCGTATGGACAATGTTTATATTCTCTCTGTTTTAAATTGGAACGGCTTTTGTTATACTTACTGGGATAGCCCTTGGTGGCTTCGTTATCAGACTATTAGTAGCTTAGATAGTTTTCTGGGTGATAGACTTAGAGGTTTTAGCTCTTTTTTGAAGACTACGGGTGTTAAGTAGTTGTTGTTTTTGATATTAGTTTTGCTATTAATGTGTCGTGGCTGTTAATCTGTTGTTTTTATGCCCTTTGGGCTGTTGTTCTTAAGGGACGACACCCTCATTTTTTGCCGCTTTTAATATCAAAAACATATATAAAAATATAAATCAAAGTTGATCACGAACTTAAGGAAACTCGTGACCGAAGGGAAGGAGACTATATATATATATATATATTGAGGGAAAGCATTGGCGATGGGGAATAAGCAGAAATAAGTACTCAATTCAAAACGTGAAATCAACAGGGATTGAAATTATCATTGTGGGTTTAACTATAATTTGCAGACGTTAGAAAATATTGGAGTCACGAGAAGCTGGCATGGGGCTTCAATAGCTGTTCACGGAAGAAGCTGGTTTAGTTAGAATGGCATCCTTAATATATTGGTCTCCATATCAGGTTATAAACTTGTACTGAACAAAGCCACCAATCCAATAATTATTATATTCTGCTTGTCTCAATACTTTGGCTGATATAATTCAGGTGCACCAATAGTCTTAATTTGTGATTATATATATACATGTCTATTCCTATTGTTTAGAAATGATACGGTGTGATTAGAATGTACAGAATTCATAAACATTTGAAACCAATATATTGCAAGAAATCTAAGTAAACAAACACAACTTAGATATACACCGAACTGTACAGAAAAGATGAAACAGTTTGAAAAGGCATTAAACAAGAAATAAAGTAATAAGGTGACATTAAGCAAGGGTCTTTACAATAATCCAGGGAATGACAAGTGAATCATTATTTATATTTGAAGAAAAGAATTTAAGAATATAAAATACCATTAATGAACAAATACGAGAGGAGATGAATTGTATGTATTACCGATAAACAATCAAGAAGTTAATACTGGTAAGAAATATTATATCTGAACTCTATTACCGGCATGGGCAGATATCATTTAACAAACAGATTTGAAAGGACATAATTAAGGAAGACATTAGAATTGATCACAAGATATATCAATAGAGAGTAGAATAATCAATATGTAAATGGTTGTACTTATTGAAGGGAAGGAGAAAAATCATAAAAAGATATATTGAGATTCTTCACTAAGAGAAATATTGGATTCTGTGTTTGATGGTAAAGAAATTGAACGAATATGAAATTTATAAATAAATATAATACATATACCTGAGAGAACAAATATAGAATTAGGAAATATATTGATCATATGAGGACCATCATTTCTTATTGCACTTTTTATCCAAGGTGGATTGCCCAAGATTGAGCAACGACCGCTTTAGGCTCAGACACATACGTTGTAATGAGCCCAACTTGGCTCTGCTATGACTTAGTAGCTTGTGCAACCATAAATAATAACTTTGCTAGTACGTATCACTTTATTTATATAATCAATTTCAAAAGCATAATTTTCAATCCACTGACATAATATTTTCCAGCATATTATTTATTGAAAGTGTCTGGAAGAACATACATCGATTTATTTAAGGTAAATATTGATGAAGTAAAAACCTGATTTTTGCTCTATTGCCGACCACTGTAGTGATGACGGCCAGCTATGCATCCAAGTCCTCACAAAAGCCGCAGTTACCAGCCCGCGAATGCCAGCAGACTGTTCACGCGGTATGTATTGCTGCTGCGATGACAGTCCAGCACGCGTGGCAGCACTCTCCAGCACGGATGACAATATACGGCACCCTCTTGCACCCACAGCTATTTTAAAATGAGTGCTGGGGTTCAGTTGACAGCTTCAATGATTCCAACTGTCACGTCCAACAACCACACCCTTGCTGCGATGTCAAAGACTCCTCCAATGTGTCACGATTTGCCAATATAATCAACCCACCACACATGAACAGAATAAAACAGCCACGGCTAAGTGAAGAAACATCGCCACTCTTCACACAATTCACTGAACATGGAGGTTCGATTCAAGTGTTGAAACACTGAATCAATTTTGCAATTCGATCAGACTTGAGAATTCTGGAAACCCTTATCAAATTGCTAGTCACTGTTTTTCGAAAATAATCTCAGATTCCTCAGCCACAGTATAAACCAAAGTTACAAGCCTCGGACTCGCCTCAGACTCGGTAAATCGAAAAACCCATGAAATTCAAAGATTTTTAAGGATTTAAAGCATTTTTCATGCATCATTTAGTCAATTAACATCAAATACACAATAATTGAGATAAATAGAAGTTACTTTGCACACATATACAAGTTTTAAAGTTTACATAGATCGCGAAAGTATAAAGTTATAAACTGTTAAACTAAATAACACACTAGAAACTGAAATATAAATAGTTTCACTGTCAAATGTCTACAATATTCATGGAATATGAAATCCATGGAATCA
>MU223868.1:401297-416858 GCA_018584345.1 Thuja plicata | reverse complement strand
TATTGATCCTTGTTCAAATCAAGATAGTTTCTTTGTTTAGATCATTTGAGCATCTTTAATTTAAGCTTTCTGAAGACTTTGTGCTTCAGGGAATTGAGATTACTATAGAGATTAGTGGCTGAGACACCCCAAGGACTGAAGACTTTGAGCTTGAGTATTGGATAAATAGATTAGATTACTGATTCGAGGTGAGGACAGGAGACTTTGAGCTCATTGTATCACCTCGTCTTTAGATAAATCAACCGCTGCCTCGTTTGATTGTTCTTACGTCAATCATCGAGTCACCGGCATTACTGTTGCAACGTGAACTGTATGTGCTCTAGTTCAGTTCTACTTGAAGCCACCTGCGGTAAGAAGGGAGCCTTCCCTATTGCTGAGAGGAGAGAGAAATCTCACATACTGCTGCCTAAAATACACATTTTGCAAGTTATAGTCTTAGTGACTTGCAAAATATTTAGCCAACAGGGCTGATCCAGAAGCTCAATCTAGTTATGTTGCTAGTGGACCACCTTCTATAGATTGCCCCTCTGAGCTTTTGACAAAGTTTCCTAGGGGTCCTTATGATCCCAAGTCATCTCCTCAAACAATTTGAAATAACAGTAACAACACCAATGCCAACAAGTGGTGGCACAAGAAAATGGAAATGCAATTTTTGTGCTGCAGAATGGTTGGGGGAGGATCACTAGAGTTAATGCACACATGCTCTTTTGGATAGGATATGGTGTTAGTGCATGTTAATTTTTAATAGATGCTGAAAATGTTAAGTACAAAATTGAGATAATTAAGCTTTGGGGTGTTCTTGAGGATAGTGTTGTTCCAGTGCCTACTACTTTGTTTGCTAGGCAACAGGTTCAGGCAATTCAACAATTACAGAGGCAGCGAAATACTTCTACTTGTGTCATGCATTAGAGAACAGGGACGATGTCACAGTCAGTTTCAGGACCTTCATCCATTCAAAGTTCAGTAGGGGAGGGCAGCAAGAAGGGGAAACACACGGTAGGAAGTTCAAGTAACCCCATAGCTGATTTGTTTAATATGCACATGAAGGATCAGATACAGGATTCCATTGGCAGGTTCTTTGCCAATGGCATACCATTGCATGTAGCTAGATCTCCTTATTATAAGGAGATGGTGTCCATGGTGGCGAAGAGGGGCATGATTTGTGCAACCAGGTGAGCACAAATTGAGGACCACGATCTTGGATAACCAGTATAACAAGATCAATGTTTTGATGGAGCAGATGAAGGCATGCTAGACAGAGTTTGGACGCAACATAGTTATGGATGGCTGGTCGAACATTAGCCATTGTCCACTCATCAACATCATGGTTACATACACAGAGCGCCCATACTTTCTAAGGGCAGTTGATTGTTCAGGGCATCACAAAGATGTTGATTTTCAGTTTCATGTCCTTAAGGAGGCTATTGAGGAGGTTGGTCAACAAAATGTGGTCCAAGTAGTGACAGATGCAACACATGTGTGCAGATCTGCAGAGAAGCTTGTTGAGGTAGCCTATAGACATATTTGATGGACTCCATGCTGTGTGCATGCCATGAACAATGCACTCAAGGACATGGGGAGGATTAATTGGATTAGAGGAGTGCTCAATGATGCAAGAGGTGCAAATGTTTATCTGCAACCACCACACTTCACATGCACTCTTCAGGAGATTCACGAAGGAGTTCTTGAAACCAGTTGAGACTAGATATGCATCGTATTACATTCTCTTGGAGAGAATGCGTGAGTTGCAAGAGCCACTGCAATTCATGGTTATGCCACAAGAATGGAATCGGTGGGCTGAGGCCAAGACAGAGCAGGGGAAGAGGGTGAAGGAGACAGTTAAGAGTGATCAATTTCGAGTGATGCAATATACATAGTCTTCATCATTACTCTGATTTTCCAGGTGATCAGATATGGTGATGGGGATGCACCTACCCTTGGAGAGGTGTATGAGTGCATCGATTCTATGCTTGGCCAGACGAGGGTCGCTGTATGAGAGGACCCCACTTTAACATTCTACAATGAGCACATTCAGCCAATCATTCAGCACAGATAGGACAAGCTGAACACTCCTTTACACATGGCTGCTTATGCATTGAAATCCTAAGTGTTACATGGCTAGGCCTGGTAGAGTTACACCACTTCATGATGATGAGGTGAAGGCAGGGTTCTTTAGGTGCATTGCTAGGGATTCGCTCTAAGTGGACGGAATTTGCTACTCTTACAGGTAATTGGTAATTCGATATTCTTTATTTTATTTAGCTTTTAGTTTTACTATTGGTTATGTTTATGTTACTATGTTAAATATTCAATGGTTCCGGTTCATGATGAATTTTGCTATGTTATAGATTACTCGGATGCGACAAAGATGTATATCAAAACTATGGCATAGAAGCATCCGATTTTGTGGTGGAAATGTCCTGGATTACAGAGGTCAAAGATTGCCACACTAGACATTCTATTGCTATCTCATGTTTCTAGTTCTTCAGCTGCAGAGAGGAACTAGTCTACTTATAGCAGTGTTACCTAGGGACGCGTTTCTGGCATAATTTGACCCGTCCCGGAAACAGGGACGTCCCAGAAACTTGGAAATCTGTCCGTTGGCTGTCCCATAAAATTAATTTAAATAATGTTTGAGTTTTGATAATTGGTTTGACTTCCACTCTCATGTGAACTCTCAATTTAAATTATTTAACACAAATGTTATATGTTAAGGTTCTATAATGTATATAGGCATGCTTTATCCATGTTTTCTTATGAAAATTTAAAATTTATCTATTTTTTATATAGTCATCCTCACTGCTGTCCCCTGCTGTCCCTTGCTTTGAGAAAATAAAATTTGTCCCGGAAACCCGTTTCCCTGCCCCCCCTCCCCCCTTTCCGGAAACTTGGGGTAACATAGACTTATAGCTTCATCCACTCTATTAAGAGGAACAAACTTACCTTTAAGAGAGCGGAGAAGCTAGGTGCTATACACAGTGCCTTGCGTATCATGGACCGCAAGACACGCGTGTATAAGGAGAGCCCAGTAGCACGATGGGATGTAAAGCCAGAGGAGCCATCTTAGATTGATGAGGACGAGACTGCAGCAAACACAAATGTAGGGCTGGTTGGTGGTTGATGGTGCAGTGTACACAACAAGAAGTGTAGGTTGGCCTACCCCTTGTCCTAATTGGATGTTGTCCTCCAATTCACTGTAATCCTACTATAGGATAGTCTGAACTTCTCTTCTCAACACAAGTCTTTGAATCCCTTCTACACAAGGTGATTCCTTCCCAACTTGTTCAACTCCAAGTCTCCTAGTTTGTTATGTTCCTAGAGACACTCCTTCCTCATCAAGTCCCAACAATGGACTACAATCTTATATCAATCACAGATTTCCACTAAGGGTTATAAACTTCCTATACCGTTAAGAATTCACTTCCCTCAGTCAACTAGACTCTACCAATCTTGCAAACAAGAAATCTCAGAATTTACTCTTATTCTTACTAGGCCTGCAACAATGATCTTTTCTTCAATCCAAGCAATGAACATGGGACCAAGATTGACAAATATGGTTTTTAAGATCCTCCAATATAATCTTTTCAAACCCCAAAGCAACTACCTCCAATTCTGCTCCTGCACCTTCAAACTGTCACAGTGGCTCTCTAATCTAAGTGATCAGGTTAGACTAGGATCTACTGGAATGGTCTAAAGATGGGTGTCCAGACTGAATGCAGTCATTTGATGGTCTTCAGTGGTCTTCAAATGCTTTGAATACCTCAAAGATTTGGACCCATATTACCCTTGTTCTGCTGTTGCATGCTTTCTTCCTCCTCGCTGGCTGAATACATGGTGGATATTCAGCCTAGGGCATCAGCCTAGAAGCAATGACTGTGCTCCCGCAACTCTAAGCCTTAGAAATATTAAAATACGTAGCCTTAACTTGCTTTTCACCAGGTGGCATTGATTTCCAATGTTGAAAATGCAAGTTAGGGTCAAATTTTCATGACAGGGCCAAAATGGGAGGGTTTCAGACCCGTTATGCCAGGGAAATTGATAACTCGCCCAAATGATGACCAAATCAATCCAAATCACCTGCAATAGAAAGTAGACTCATGCCCCAACCTTGTAATATCAATTGATCTACTTGTTCAATCCGTATACGGCTGTGCAGACTAGAAATATTCTCAGAAATGGTGGTTTTTTGTTAAAATTTGCTTCAACAGGTATCCTGACCCAATCTCTCGATTGGACAGGCTTCATACAACATAAAAACATCTTCCTAACCGATCTAACCTATCCAAAACCAGTTGAGACCGTTGGGAACGAAGATGCAACAGTCAAGCAACTATTTTTGAAAAGTTGCATTGACAACATTTTCAAAATTGACAACTTTTGACAACAACTAATAACTATGCATCCCACCAAGTGGGAAATGACTCCAAACATCTACTAATGACATAAAATGGTCAAAAATGACCCTTGAAACACTTCTGCAACCTAAAACACAGAATTGCATAAAAACACTAAAAAGGACAGTCCATTGAACTAAGGAATCCTTGGTTTACAAACATACCAAAGGATCCTTGTCCACACAAGATGGACCAAGACAAAATCATTAGGATGGTCTAAGACACATCACTTATTACACGTGAAGACAAAACTAGAAAATGAGATTGAAGGCCTAGGTGCCCTGCACCATGGTAATAAGGCTGCTTATAACTTACACCAGAACAAAATGCAGAAGTGGCTAGACAAATACAAGGACTATTGGAGAAGGGATTCATAAGAAAGAGTATAAGTCCCTGTTCTGTACCAGCAGTAGTTGCACCTAAAAAGGAGGGTACTTGGAGATTGTGTACTGACTCCAGGGCTATCAACAAGATCACTATTAGATATAGGTTCCCAATGCCAAGAATGGAGGACCTTATGGATTGTTTAGGTGGGGCTACACACTATTCCAAAATTGATCTAAAAAGTGGGTATCACCAGATAAGGATTAAACAGGGGTATGAATGGAAGTCAGCATTCAAGACTAATGAAGGGTTATTTGAGTGGGTAGTCATGCCATTTGGCTTATCCAATGCCCCAAGCAGTTTTATGCGTTTGATGAATGAAGTTTTGCAACCATTTCTTCATAAATTTGTTGTAGTCTATTTAGATGACATAATACAAAACTTTGTTTTTGAGGAAAAATATCGAAACCCTTTTACAAAACGATTCTAAAGGCAAAAAATTGCACAAAACCCACAATAATTTTTTGAAGGAGAATAATTATAAAACCCTCCCAAAATTTTATGAGGAAAAACTTTATGAAAAACCCACAATAATTTTCAAACCCACCAAATAATTTTTATTTTAAGGGGCAAAATTATGAACCCTCAAATATCCTTCATTGTAGAAGCCACGAACACCCATGAACAACCATGATTTTGTGAAAATAGAAAAAACCCTTTGAAATTGAAACCACATTTTTTCATAAACAAACGATTCAAAAAAGTTATGGAAGAAATTCTTGGAAAAGGGCTACGAATATTTTCTTTTACAAAATTTGCCAAATCTTATAAAATCCCATCTACCCGCTCTGATACCATCTTATAAAAAAACTTGATATTTTGATATTAAACAATGGAGATTCGATCTCCTTAAATAGAGAAATACAAGACGATGTTTCTAAACGAAACAATCGTTAATTGAATACGAAAATAGAAACTAACTAATAAAATTAAACCTACTAAAGATGACCATTAGAAACATTAAATTATTATTCTAATAATTCCATGCCCAAATTAGGTGACTCCCACGAGGTGGTATTGACAGATGTTCATGAACCCTTGGGCCAAGTGGTGGTATTGACAAACATTCATGAAGCCCTTGGGCCTAATTATGGAGGTCGTTTCAAGCAACTTATGACAGTAATTTCCCATCCTCCATTAGGGTTAGGAAGTAAAGATTAGGGTTAAATATAGCAATTGTGAATTGTATTATGAACAATTTAACTCTCTTAATTTAATATTGCATAATAATGTATAAAGATGCATGTTAAACAAACAATTGCTAGTTGGGGATATTATGAGTGGTATTAGAGCATGATCCTACCATCCTTGAGGGTAAAAGATAAAACAAGGAATAGTTCTAGTCAATGAAAAGGAATCTAAACATACATACACATATACTTGAGATAATATATATATATAAAGAATGAATTATAAATATTATGAATAGATTATAAATAAATTACCTTGATTATGTGTATGTGTTTTACGGTTACCTTGTAAGCAATTAGGAGAAATGGAGGAAGTAAGTTAGGGAATTGCAGTTCACCGGCTCTCCCAAGCTAAGTAGGCCACCCCAAGGGATGGAATTGTCATAGTGGGATGTTCCTGCCTCTTGTGGGCCAAGAAGTGAGTTGTCATAGTGGGATGCGCCGCACTCTTGGGCTTAGTTGGGTTGAGTAGTTTACAAGCTGCAAATATTATCATTGTCAAACAAATATTTTGCATATCTCTCTTCTACAAACAGATCAAAATAGAAACAAAAAAGGGTGAATGTTACAATAGTTTGCATACTTGAACTCAACTCAAACTCAATAGACCAACTTTATTTGACTTAGCAAAAACTTGGCAACTTCGAAAACAACTAAATTTCTTTAAAAAACAAAATATTATGTAAAATACATTTACAAAATGTATCTGATGAGTTTGTAAAACATTAGGGAAGTTCTTTTTATTAGATTTGACTACATATATAGTACAATATTATATCATCCTGCAAATACAATAGGTAGTTGATAACTATTATGAATTTATAACAATTGTCTATAATCTCCCCTTTTGAGTAGTTGAAGATGATCGTTTAGCCTATTCAATTTCTGTATGCTAATGTTGGAATATAAGGGAATAAATTAAATTGATTATTTAAAGTTGTCCAATAAAGTGACATTTTATGCTCAACTTTATTTTAATTAATTTAATAAGTGACTTAAGTGAAAATTATAAGGAAATATTACAAAAACATTTTATTAGTGGCCTTTGATAAAATATTTTATGTAGGAATTTTTTTGAAAGCCCTTTGGGAATGTTCTAAGGGAAAATAATAAATATAAAAAGGAGTTTGGAAGCTCATTTGGACAGGCTTGATTTATTTTCTCTATTATGGATTTTGGAGCTTCTTGTGGAGCAAAACACTAGAACAAAAACCTTAAGGTAAATTAGTTTTGGTGGTGGAAGACTACTCTAGCTGGTTGCAAGTGAAATTACTCAGGTGTCACACTTGGAATAATTGATTGAGGGTTTTAAAATTGATAATTCTTGCAAGCATGACAATTTGTTGTTATTTACAAAGATTTAACAAGCAGAGTTGGACACCATTGTTGATATTATTTCTGATTGGGTGAGTGAGTAGGATATCAAGTGGACAACTAATAGTTGTAGATTGAGATGCCATGAAAAATCAGACTTCAGGATTGTATGGTTGTATGAGTTGGTCTCTTTCTTGGTGCTTGTGTGAAGGGTTGGCGTGGAAATTGGTGTAGATTGGGTGTGGAGTTAGTTGCCTCACTGGAGTGCGAAAATTGATCCTTGTGGGGCGTAGCACTTCCTACAGCTAAATCATCATTGTGAAGGTTATTCAAGGTGTGGGGTTTGAGTATGTTGGTCGATGTCTTTGACAGGCTAGGTGAGATTGTTTAAGTGTAGGTTGGGTGCCATTAAGAACATTTATTTTAGTCAAGAGAGGTGTTTGAATGTGATTTTCTGCCAAGTGTTGGAGTATCAAGGAGGCGTGAGCATTGGAAGGGTTAGCTTGAGGATTGGGAACAAAAGTAGCTTAGGCACAAGATATCATTCACGTGGCAATCACACTTAATAATCTCTAAGGTCTTTGGAGGTCTGATATTGCTGCCATTTGAGGTCAGATTGTAATTTACATTTTCTTTTGTAATCTACCCTGTAACAACAGTCCCTTGGGAAATATATGAATGTATTACTATTATGGTTTGATATTCAAGCTATGTCATTACCTCTTATCTTGTGCATTAATGTCAAAGCATTAGTATGAAAGTTATGAGAGTTTCAAATGATTTGCAAATCAGAAAGTAAGATAGAAACACTTTAATTTCACATGCATGTAAGCTATTTGACAAAATTCCTACTCAGTGAAAGTGGAAAAAAATGGTATGTTGGTGGGAAAGTGTTTGGGTTTTTACTTTTGAAAATAAAAAAAAATTATATCTCCATGCAAGTTACAAATTTTAAAATAATTTACAATTTCCTCTTTTCCACTCCTTTGAAAAATTGGGGAGAGGGTTTACTCTTTGCAATTGGTTGTGCCTACTCGCTTGGCCTAGAAGGTTGTGTGGCTCCAGAATAGTACTAGGTGGCCATGAATCCTTCTTTGCCTCATGTTCAACATCATTTGCAATTAGGTCGTCTACTCCAATCTTATCTGCTTCTACGTCAATTACACCTTCCAAATCTTGCCACTTGAAATCAACACTCGTCATTTGTAAACAAGGTTTTTTTTTTCATTCTATCTAGTTGAGTCTCTCTAGAGATCTGTCTTATCCAATTGTATAGGCTTCTATGTAGATGCATCATCTACCTTTTTAATGCAAAATTGAATTTCTAATCTACAAAAATTGGGTTGTTGAGGCATCATTGAGTCAACTTATCCACTTCTTTCATTCAGCTAGAAATAGAAGATTCAAATAAACAATTCTTTTGGTTTAAAATCTCAGAAAATGGTAATCTCATTAGGATTTCAGCATGTTATTTTGCTCCCCAAGTTTCAAAAACTTACAAAAGTAGGGGGCACAAAGACCCCTTTGCAGCCTTAAAAAAGGATACTGCAACATATTCTCAGCTAGGTGAAGTCTTTCTAGTGGGTGATTTCGATGCTAGGACTGCAAGTGAACAAGTTAGCATTCTTTGTTGTAAGGAAGATTGCAATCATATTTGGCTTACAAAAGAAAGTAATCAGCAATGCGCAAGAGTTTCAGAAGACAACAAAGGATGCAATCTTTTTGGGGACCAGCTGCTTACTCTTTGTGGGGCATTTGGTTTAGTCATTTGCAATGGTTTGGCTAGGTGGGAAAAGTCTGGTAATTTCACTTGCAATACCTACAATGGCGTAAGTGTAGTGGATTTTGCGATTTATTCACATGGTTTGTGTGAGAAAATGGAGGAAGTTTTGATTGGTGAGTAGCTCTAGGACTTCAATTCTGATCACAAATCAATTTATTTATCTCATAGACTGACGAGAAGCAATTTGGAACAAAAATGCAGTATTTTCAGCAATCTTCATCAAAGGGCAGAATTCTTTTGACTAAAAAAAATTGTGTTACATTCAAGATAATGCTCGAGAGGCTTTTTAAGAAGGAGAAAATTCCACTGCATGGCCTTCATAGTCACATGCCAACAAACTTAATTCAAAATGTACTTGATGAGTGCAAAAGGGAAAACAATAGGAAATCTAAAACAAATTGCTCTTCGGTTGATGCTTTTATTTGATGAGGAATGCAAAAAAGAAAGAACTTTGAAATAGTCAAACAATGAAAAAATAGACCTCAAAGCCTACAAGAAGATTTTGAGAAAGAGAAATGCTGATTTAATGGTCACAAGGAGGGAAGAGCTAATCTTCCTGGGAAAAAATAACCTCAAGTTATTTTGGAACGAGCTGCAACTGATAAAAAAACAAACGGAAAATAATATTACAACTTCTCAATGGTTTGATTATGCAAAGCAGCTTTATGAGCAGGATTTTAAGGTTGAACCTCCCTGCTTGATCAACATTTCAACTCAGCTTTTCACCATAGAAGAGATCAAGATGGGTATCAAGAAGTTAGGTGCTAAAACAGAAAAAGACTTAGTTGATCTTCAAGAAGAGTATCTATATGAAAACTCTTGCACCTGAGGTTGCAAAAATTTTCAACATCATTCAACAAGGGTTCCCTTTAGATTGGACAACTAGCCTTGCAATTCCTCTTTTCAAGAGTGGGGATGTCAATAATCCTTCTAATAATAGGATCATTATGATAAATCCTTTGTTTGCAAAATTATTTGGAAGTATGCTAGAAAGTAGAATTAGCAAGTGGGCAAAAGAAAGAGATAAACGTGCTAAAGGGCAAGCTGGTTTCAAACCTAAGCACTGCACAGTTGATCAGAGTATTACTTTGAGGCACATCATTGAAAAATATGAGAGAAAAAAGAGGAAGCCTTTTGCTGCTTTGTAGATTTCAAAAAGGCTTTTGACGAAATCCCTAGAGACAAGCTTTGGCATAGGATGGAGAGACTTGGGGCTCCTATGCATCTTAGATCAGCTGTTCATAGGATGTATGAGGAGGTTAAAGTAAAAATCAGGACTTCAGCTGGCATCTCCTGAAGTTTTAGGAGTGATATAGGGGTCAAGCAAGGGCACCCTTTGTTCCCTATCCTTTTTGGTTTATATGTTGATAGACTTGAGGAGTGGTTAAACCTACAAGGTGGTGATGGTGTCCATTTGGGTGAGTTTGTGACAAGGATTCTTTTTTATGCGGATGACCTTGTTTTGTTTTCTAAATACGCTCTTGGCTTGCAAGAAAATTTACTTTCGCTTGAACATTTTTGTAGAACGGTGGGGATGCAAGTCAGTATTAGCAAGACGAAAGTGAGAAAGTGATGGTTTTCTCTAACAAAAGAAAACATAACCAGCATAAGTTTTACTTTGAAGGTAACACTCTTGAAGAAGTGGTAGATTCTTATTATCTTGGAATTGATTTCAACAAAAGTTTAAGTTTGGAAGGTTATAGAAAGAAGCAAACTTTGGGAGGTTGGAAAGCGTTTTATGCTTTTCAAAATAGATGTAGAGAGGCAAAGCTACGGGATTGGAAAACTTCCCAAACTCTTTTTGGGCTTTTAGTGCTTCCTGTTGTACTCTATGGTTGTGAATTGTGGGCCAGTAGTACCTTTGATCTATAGTGGAAAGAAATTGAGAAAATTAAAAAAATGCTTGATTATAAAGAAGTTCAAAATTAAAAGTTGAGTCCCTTGTGATATTACGTTGAGTGAAGTTGGGGCTGCTCCTATTGAAGCAATTGCTATAGTGAGCCTCGCAAGATATTTGAAAAGAATTGATCAAATGGAAGAGGGCAGATGGCCCAAGTTTGTCTTCAATGACATATTGTGGAAAAGAAAGAAGATTTGGATGTGGCAAAACAACAAATGGTTCTATTAATGAGATATTTACTTTATTATGTGCCCCACAAATAGTAAAGAAATAAAAGCTTTTGATATGGATAAAAGTTCCACAAGCGTTTTTGGGGTATATGGCTAGGGAGAAGAAAATGTATTATATTGAAGAGTTCAGTCCCACTCATAACCATCATCAAAAAGCATACATAGGGGTCAATATCTCTTGGAGAGCCAATATTATTATTGCTCAGATAAGAACTAACTTGTTAGCCGTATATCGGATGTTAGTTAGGTATGGCCGACGGTACTTAGTTACCACCGTCGGTTAGTTACTTTCGTCGGTTAGGAATGGGTGACGACGTTTGGTCGCACCGCTTCGGGTTCTATATAACCTTTGTACTTATTCATTAAAGGCATCATGGTTTGGTTGCTATTGTATGTACTTCAGTTATGAATGATCAATGAAAGACTGTTATTATATACTTGTGTTTCTGTAACGTCTATGCTTAAACTAGGCTACCCCAACGGGTAAACATTTGGCGCCGTTGCCTAGACAGACTCGGAACTGGATGGCGTACGGAGACAATGGGCTTATCTGTTGACGAAATAAACCCTGAGGCAGACGATGCACGTACGGAACTGTACGAAGGGGAAGATAACCAGACACGGGAATTCAGAATTGTGTTTCAGGCGGCGATAGAAACTTACGTCCGTCCGGAAGCGTACCAAGTGGAAGTCACACAGAGTGCAGTGTGGTCTACCATCGAGGCTAATCCTGCAGCCAACTGTCTGTTAAATCATCTTCCACGGCTGTTGGCACAAGTCTCACTGGCACAACGCGCTCGTGTGGAGGAAAGTGCTCGGGAGGAACGACGACAAGCAATCCTCTGAGAGTATCATGAACGGGAGAGTAAACGACTTGAAGAGGAATGCGATGGCAAACACCGTCGGGAATAGGCGTGTTTAAAGGTGACCGAAGGAAGAAGGGATACAGTGGAAAAATAAGAATGACGAGGTCATTCATCTGAAATATTGTAATAGAAACATGAATGAATAAAAAAAAAGTGTCCGTTTATTTTGCAAACTTTGTGTTGATATTGGAGTAAAGAAGCATTTATGCCCAATCAATTAAATAAAAATAGGAATTTAAAAAGGGATCTCGAAGGAGAACAAGCTCTCCGAAAGACAGTTCTTGACAAACAACAAGCCGAGCGAAGGGAGAGGTTCAGGAGACGTGCCGAAAGACTGCCGGAGGGGGCAGGTGAAGGTGACGGTCGAGAGGAACCTAACCAGGACGGCAGCAGTGACGACGAGGAGCTGTTGGAGGAAACAACAAGCTTGTTCGAGACCCTATCATTAACCCCAAGGACAGAAGCCAAAAGGAAGGCTGAAGAGGAAGCCGAACGGAGAGAGTACGGGTGTGGAGTTGCCACCGAAAGTGTCGAAGTGACAGAAAGGCACAAGGATCACACCACTCCTAGTAGTTCAGAAACATCAGTAAACCCTAAAAACACATTCGGAGGATCGACGCTGGCAGGACTAGCCCAGCCTGTGGCACAGCCGGTACAACAAACACCTCCAACCCAACCAGCGACCCAGTAGTTGGTACAGACCAACCGACCACCACCGAAGATGAATATGGCTGGTAACAACGAGAAGTTACCAAAATTCCATGGTGATGGAAAAGAAGATCCCGTTCGGCTTTGCTGCACGTGCAGGACGATTTGGTTGGCGAATGGAGTCGCCGACCAGGACGAGTGGATGAAACAATTTCCAGCAACTCTCTGAGGGGTAGCGATTGACTGGTACTCCGACCTAGATAAAACAGGAGTGACCACGTGGGATTTGCTACAAAAGGCATTCGAAAAAGAATTTAGGCTCCTCTGAGACGACAACGAAATTGTCTCGGAAATATACGGAACTAAGCAGGGAAAGGAGACCATACGGACTTATGGGCGACGGCTAAAAGAACTTGTCGGCAGAATGGAAAGTCAGCCAGCCGACGGCTTAAAGAAAAGATGGTTCGTAGAGGGACTACAGTCGCACCTTCGGAGGAAAATGAAAATAGTTCCTCCCACCTCTTACGATGACGCATATAACTGGGCAATGGACCTAGAAAGCGAGCAAAAGACGTCAAAGAAAAAGAAGAAAAACCAGTCTTCTTTCTCCGAGGAGGACGAGGACGACACTTCAGGAGAGGAGAGCGGCAGTGACAGAGAAGCGAAGAAAAAAGTCACTGTGCTACAAAAGGACATGGAACGAATGCTCAAAGAGTTCAAAAACATGAAGGGTAGCACCAGTAGAAACGATGAGGGAGAGTTGTGGTGCACGGACTGCAAGGAGGCTGGTCATACAAAGGGGGCATGCCCCAAGAAAATGTTCTGCGATATTTGCCAAATGGCGGGCCATTCCACAAAGGAATGTCCGTTCAACATAAAGACTCGCGGCAACCAACAAGTCTTGTTCACGCAGGAACTGTCAACCTCCACAGCCACGGAAAACACACAAAACACGGCCTCGTCAGGCGGCTACAGGAATAATAACCGTCGTGGAGGAAGAGGAAACGACAACAATAACACCGACGGAGGTAGGAGTCACATCCAGTACGATGCCACGGGGAGGCCAATGATTCAATGCTGGGCATGCAGCCAATGGGGACATTTTGCGAGGGAATGGTCGAAGGGGGAAAAGCCGCAATTCCTGTGCAAATGGTGCGGGCCCGGAGACCACGACAAGACGAAATGCCCGAAACCTGGTGTAAACTTTCTGAACATTGAAGGCAATGAAGAGGAGGTGTTGGTAGATACCCGAGGGCAAGCAAAAAAGGGTACCTATCCACATCCCGAAACTGAGAAGAACAGAGTGCGAGATGCCAAAGAAGAAATCGACAGACTGATGGCAGAATGGAAAGAGACGTACGACGCCGCGGGAACCTCTCATAGCGGCCAGGCTGAACACAACATCCTAAGGCAATTAATGCAGACGAAAATCCAAGTCCAACTGGGAGACCTCCTCACAGCCATGCCACAGCTAAGAACAACTCTCCTTAACACAGTACCGACTCCTAACGTACCGACGGTGACGGAAAAGGCAAAACCCTTTGGGAAGGGAAATTCTGCTGAGGACCCGATGTTGCTGGCACTCAACACGGGGAGGCACCCTGCGGTAATAGAGATGGGAATTCTCAGCAAAATACTGATGGACACAATCATCGACAGGGGATCAGGTGTCAATGTTCTACCCGAGGAAACATGGAAGAACCTTGGGCAACCAACACTGTGGCCGCCAACCTTCCAACTGGTAGGAGCGGACCAGCATGGGTAGGGACATTAATGGCACAGAGGGTCATGATTGGCACCCAACCATTTGTATTGGACTTCGTAGTCATCCCTGTAAGGAAGAAGGGATAAGACGCCCTCCTCGGGAGAGGATGGCTTGTACAAGCAAAAGCCAAACACGACTGTAAACGGAATGCAATTTCCATGGAGAGAGATGGTTGGAAGTTTACAATTGATTTGAAGAATCAGTTGGTTAGTGAAGACCTGGCATCTTCGTCGGGATCTGACAGTAAAGAAGACGCCGACAAAGGAAGGCAACGTATGGAGCCCAACAAAGAAGGGGTGCTAGAACTCGAAAAGTACTCAGAAGATGACCTAGATTCATTAAATGGGCTCTTCCATTGGCAAATGGAAGACTACGAAGTGTTTCCGTGCAACATGTTGCAGGTAGAGGAAGACCCCAACCAGTTTTCCCCGGAGTACAAAGAATATAAAGGAGAAGCCCAAATAAAGGAGAATCCTGCACATGAATTTGCCAAGGACGAACCAATCCAATACAAGGAAGCAAAGTTGAAGGAGATAAACTTGGGGGATGAGAAAGACCCAAAAATCATCCTAATGGGAGACGACTGGAACCCGGTATTAAAGACAACAACATTTAAAATCTTCACCGAATACAAAGATGTGTTTGCCTGGACCTACAGAGACCTGAAGGGTGTCCCTCCGGAGCTATGTGTACACAGGATCCCCTTGGTTCCAGGAGCCCAACTTGTGCGGAAGAGACCGTACAGAATGAACAAGAATTATGCAGCAAGGGTGGAGACGGAAATTGAACGGATGTTGGAAGCCGATATTATTTTTCGGGTTGACACAAGTGAGTGGGTCACCCCCATAGTAATCTCTTTAAAGGAGGCCGATAAGATCCGCATCTGTGTAGATTTTCGATGCCTCAATGCCGTAACAATTAAGGACCCCTTCCCTATTCCTTTCACTGATAGCATATTGGAGGAAGTAGCAGGTCACGAGATCTATTCCTTTATGGATGGGTTTTCGGGATATAACCAGATATCCATTGCGGAGGAAGACAAATTGAAAACAACCTTTGTAGTGGAGGATGGTGTATACGCATACAA
>MU223868.1:380718-399931 GCA_018584345.1 Thuja plicata | reverse complement strand
GTGCCCGACGATGCCGATATATTGTGGTGGCCACCGAATACTTAACCAAATGGGTCGAAGCACGCGCCTTGGCAGATAACTCAGCATTAAGCACCGCCAAGTTCATCTATGAACAAATAATAACAAGCTATGGCATTCCAATTCAATTAACAAGCGACAGAGGTAGGCACTTTGTAAATCACATTATGAAGCTTCTAACCACCGAGTTCAAGATTTTCCATACACTGTCAAGTCCATATTATCCTCGGGTTAATGGCCAGGCGGAGGCAATGAATAAGATTTTGGTGGGAGTTATTTATAAGTCTTGTGGAGTCGAAGGTGAGGACTAGGAGGAAAGGTTACCATCGGCGTTATGGGCTTACCGTACATCTTACAAGATAACCACGGGGCAGACACCCTTTTAGCTTATGTACGGACAAGAAGCAGTGGTACCTGCAGAATTCTTGGTTCCTAGCCTACGGATAGCCATTGAAAATAAACTCGGCAACATGGAGAGTCCGAGGGAGAGACTTTATGCCTTGAATAAACTAGACGAGAAAAGAGCCATGGCGCAGTGGGCAACAGACATAGCCCAGCAGCGAAGGAAACTTTGGTATGACAAACACCTTCAGAAGATGCAGTTTATACCCAGTCAGCTCGTGTTAAAGTTTAATGAGCGGAATGAAATTAAACCCGGCAAATTTAAAGTGAAATGGCTAGGGCCATATAAAGTTCGAAAAGTGGCAGCAAATGGAGCAGTGAAACTATGGACACTCGATGGGAGAGAGATCCCCGATGCCGTCAATGGCTCCAAACTGAAAGTCTACCACTAGAGGCACGAAGGCCAAGACCGACAGACTTGCCTCTTTGAGTTAATGTAAAAAAAAAAAAAAAACCCGGACGGACGGTGGTCTTACCACCCGACGGTGGAAGTCGCTGGACAGTGGCTGTCCACCCGACGGTGGAAGTCACCGGACGGTGGCTGTCCACCTGCCGGTGGAAGTCACCGAACGGTGGCTGTCCACCCGACGGTAAAAAGAAAAACACGGGAAGATGAAAGGAAAAGGCCGTGAGCATAGAAAGAAAACACAACAAAAAGATCAGGAGAAGAAAATAAATCGCAGCAACTGAAGGAGGGAGTCGGAACCGCCGAGAGAGAACAGGCCACGCAGTGATAGGAGAGAGACTAGCCGCGGTGGTGAGAGACCAGCGGACGAAAGAAAACGCCACGCAAGGAGACGGAGGAGCCGCGTGGGAGGAGAAGAAACCAAAGCCAAGGAGCAGAGGGGGCCGGAACAAAGCGACATCACCGCCGGCTGCAGAAAGAACAACCATGGAGGAGGGAAAAGATAGCAGCCGCGGGGAAGAAGGCAAATAGATAGGTTCCTTTTGTTTGAACACTCAAGGAGCCGTGCGGTTGGAAAATCAAGGGCAGCCACGAGTATCTAACAAACATCGAAGGAGAAATTTACGAAAAGCCCTAACCGTTTTTTTTGCACAAGTATGAATTCAGCGGGCAAGAGAAGTCAGTGGAAAAATCAGTTGCAAGCAGGGAGTTCGAGATCGGGAAACAAAGCCAGGGGCAGAAAGGCCACTACACTACCTTCTGGAGTCAGAGTGGCAGGGCATAAGGCATCTGGAAGTGCCACGAAAAAACTCAAAACCGCACAGGAAGGACGAGACGCCATCACACACCAAAAGGTCACATTTGAGGGTCTCAATGTACTTGAGTGCCGGAAATGGTAGACTGAAACCCCAGAGGACAACGAAGTGAAAAAATCTTTATGGTTGGCTGGTGTGCACTGGGCTATCCAAATGCCCTTATTTTCTGTACGTAGTTTTGAACCCACTCTGAGGGTCATGATCAAGGGTTTCAACAGGCAAACAAGGAAAAGCATTTTTGTATACCGCAATCACAAGATCACAGTCTCGTGTGGCCCTGAGGACTTCACACGTGTGTTTGGTATCGCTAGACGCAATGGGCGAAAGGTGGAAACCAAAACACAGAAAATGCCTGCGGAAAGGAAGGAGGCGTGGATAAAGAAGGTTTGCTGTCCTCTCACTCCGGGGGAGTTGGATTCCATGGTAAAGGCCACAAAAGCTAGAGGTCTCCGGAAAGAGTTCGTGGCAGAGGGTGCGTGGCGTTGCATCCTCGACGTCATCATGAGTCGGTTGACAGGCTCGAGTCGGGCCTCGGACATTGCCCTACCTCAGATTGTCTACGTGCAGGGGCTGAGGAATGGGGTAGTATATGATTGGGCTTCAGTACTGTTGGAAAGGCTATTGGAGTTTATGTCCTTGCAGCACCGGACCTTTTATATGCCTCATTACGCGATTGGGTTGTTTCTGGAGGCCGCACTCTGACATATTCCCGTAGCGGAGTTGGAGCTCAAGCCCCAGGGGAAACCGACAGCAAATGCTCCTTCGGTGTTTCACTGGACCTATCTGGATATGGGAGGTACACCCAGTGGACAGAAGCAACGTCGCCAGTCAGTTATGGAGTCCGACCCCGATATTGATAGTGGCCGCGAGGCCACTCCGGAGCCTTCTGGGACAAACTCGGAGGATGATAGTGATCGAGGCACGAAGATCGTACGCATGGAGGCTGTGGAACCCACCGCAGCTCCGTTGGTTCAGTTTGCCACGCCAGTGTTGTCTACTTCGGCCCATTTCACTTCCTCAGGGGTGGGAAGTCAGACAGTTCCCATAGTCGAGCTTCCACCTGAGGAAGAAGCCGTGGCCGTCACAGAGGAGGCTAGACCTACGGCAGGAGTGTCCGTTGCGGAGGCCGTGCTCGGAGGCACTCAAGATGTTTGCGAAGGACAGGTTCGGATGGATGTAGTGGGATCAGACGTCGTGGTAACAGTGGCCGTGGAACTTTTGGAGGATTCTCCGTCGATTGACCCACCTCCTCCGGCCGACCCTGCTCATGTTGGGGCGATGCGCTCGTGGATCAGTCGACGGTTTCAGTTGGTCCCTGCTCCACCCCGAGCAGTTCTTTCTCCTCGCTGCGAGGGCCCTCCAGAGATCATCAGTATCGACTCAGCCGATGTGACAGTAGCTACAGATATTCCGTCTGTGTCCGAGGAGGATGGGGCAGTCGAGACAGTGGCTCCATTGGTCATTGAGCCGATCATAGGGGAAGGCGTAGCGACGGAGATCCCTTATGGCTTTGAGTTGTCTCGACCGGCTACCCTTACCAGATCTGGGCCACTGGAGGGCGAGGACGTGGAGGCCTACTTAGCTGACATGGTCACTCGGGGTCGTCGGTTGGTGGCTATGACTAAGTCGCGCACTATGGCCACTGTGGTCCAGGAGTTGAGGCGTCTTTTAGCTTTTGCCCGAGTGGGGTGCAGTGCTGCATTTGCCGATTGTTTTGAGAGAGGGTTGTGGCCGGCAGAGTAGACTGCGGAGATGTTGGCTGCCTGGGTTGTTCCTACGCCGGTACTGGAGAGTGAGGCAGAGACTCGTTTGAGAGCTTGAGCAGACCGTTCGGGATGGGTACTATATGTTGAGGAGATCTGAGTATGTCTCGTCGGACCGTGAGACTGCATTGGTGGCCGCGCTGAGAGCTCGAGAGGAGCTAGGCACCAGGTTAGAGGCAGTGGAGAGAGACTTACTCCAGCGTACCTAGGAGTTGGTAGCTGAGCAGGCAGCCAGAGTTGTTGTGGAGGAGAGACTGGCTAGGGAGACCGTGGCTTGGGAAGAGCGATTGGCAGTAGCACAGGCCGAGAATGAGGCCAAGGAGAAGGAACTTTTGGAGGCCGCCTTGATGATTAAGTCAGCCTTGGAGTTGCAAATGGTGGCTGAAGATCACTTGCAGACGAGGACTTCACAGGTTTATGAGCTCCGAGCTCAGTTGGGGTCATCCCCTGCACCACCAGTACCCTCGGCGATAGATCAGCGTGCTTCCTCATTAGGGATGCTTCCTCTGCCCCCCTCTTCTTCTCGTTCCTAGTTTGGGTTGGGTAGTTCATCATTCCTATTTTGTTGTTTTGTCCTAGACATTTTGTTGTCGTCCAGAGACAACTTTTCTTTAGGGGGGGATGATGTTAGCCGTATATCGGATGTTAGTTAGGTATGGCCGGTGGTACTTAGTTACCACCGTCGGTTAGTTACTTCTGTCGGTTAGGAATGGGTGACAATGTTTGGTCGCACCGCTTCGGGTTCTATATAACCTTTGTACTTATTCATTAAAGGCATCCTGGTCTGGTTGCTATTGTATGTACTTAAGTTATGAATGATCAATGAAAGACTCTGTTATTATATACTTGTGTTTCTGTAACGTCTATGCTTAAACTAGGCTACCCCAGTGGGTAAACATAACTCTCATCAACTTCGTTGTGAAACCAGGCATTAGAAAAGACCAAAAGAAGCATGGGAAGAAACAGTGTATTTTTTGAACTTCCGGAAAAGTGGAAATAGAATAGCATTTTATTTTAGAGTGTTATGCCTTCAAGGACAGCAGGGAGAATTTTGTAAATATCTTGACAACTAACTCTTGGGTTGATTTATTCAGTGAGGGGGCAATTGAGCAGTTTGGGTTACTCATCATCAAGTTGAATAAGAAAAGGGTTGAAATGCAGAAAATCAGTTTGTGAGGCGATCTGTCCCATAGGCTATCTTTAGCCTTGTGGACATTAAAATAATTTCTTTCTTTTCTTTCTGGGAATGGCCTCAAACAAACTCTATGTGCACTGATGTCCAAAAGTGCTATGAGGTTGGGATAAAACACAAAGTGCTGGCTTCTCGAGATTTGTGGTATTTCCACCTCAATTATCTTGCTAAGAGCCTACAAATAAAATATTCAAAAGTTTATAAACACCGATTGTAACTTATAAGATATAAGCAAATATTCCAATTTTCTATACTTGGTGTTGTGTGAATCTCTCTCAGATAGCTAGTAGTGAAGAAAAGAGCCTCCCCTGAGCCTACTTTTAATTTTTTTAACTCTGAAATAATGATGTTTCTCACCTCAACATCAGTTGTAATCCTCTCAATAGCACATTGAGAGGCCCTCCAATTTGAAGTTCTCAAGTTTGAAGTGGTCAAGTTTGAAGTTCAACTTTTCGTATGGCAGTTTTTGCTAAGTTATTTCTTTGTGTCGATGTGCATTATAGATTCAACTGATTAACTTTTGTACATATTTGAACTTATATTTATATGCAATGTAATATAATAATAAGTTTTTGCCTTAAATTCCTCTATTTGTCAGCAGTATTTTTACATTGCCCATGTTTTGGCATCAAGTCCATGTCCAATTTTGAGTCTCAACACCTTGTGATTCTCACAACATCTTAGATCTCTAGTCCACCTGTTTTCAGTAAATATTCAAAAAAATAAAGTCAAGCTCCCTTGCTTAATTAGCTTTCTATAATCAATTTTATTCATTTAATAGCCAATCATACTTTCCAATAAATGACACACTCTTAAGGTACCTCACATTCAAACTCTTAAGAAATGCCATTCTGTAGGTGAAACTGTACATAAATAAGTGCCCTTCAGATTACTTTACAAATAGGGGTGCTTTATCACTCTTATAGGTAGATTGCAAGTTCCGTCAGCAACTTAGTCATGCTTGCTACATTGCAAGTCTTAATTGATAGTTCGGGAATCTGAGCCTATAATAGCTGCCCCTAAATTGGCTCGTAGGCAAAGTTATAGAGTGGTTGTTGTATGAAACTCATGCTATAAGCATAATTCCAAGAGTTGAGAATCCAAAAGGTTAATTTTGCTTCTATTTGTTCTGATATCAAATTCTTCAATCAATTTGGTTTAGGTGTAAGAGCCTTTGTATGTTTATAATGTAGAAGTGCATATCCCAAGAATGAATTTAAAATATATTTTCATACAAAAAAAGAACTATTTTCTTCATTATTATCATCCACACTGTGCATGCTACCTTGTAGTAAAGAGTAAGTTGGCATAATCTTTCTTCTTGTTTCGAGCTCTTTAATGTTGAGATATGGTGCAGTTAAGATATAAGGAGTGAAGGATGCTAGAACATGTTAGTTACCATATATGCTTTCTTTTTATAGTTTCTAATTATGTGAGAATATAGAGTACTCTTCTGCTGAAAAACATCTACTTATCTTCTAATGTGACTCTAGAAAAATATGGTTGATTGCCAAATTTACCAATGATCATTTTCTATCTTGATTCTTAATAAGTACAAACGAATTTCTGGAACTATTTTTGCTTCCTTATGATTAAAAAAATTTCTGCCTTACGTTTTGAATTTTTTTCCTTGTCTATTTAGACTACTAATTACTTTTTATGCTCCTTAAGGTTTTACTCTTTCATTGGATTTAGCAATAAGATGATAAATAGGAGCAAAGTATAAGAGCATTCTACAAACAAATGATTTTCTTATTATCTCACACCATTGAATTGTGTTTTCTATAGGCAACTTGATAACAACCACTTCACTGGAAGCGAGATTCCTGGATCATATACAAACATCAGTAAGTTATATAAATTGTGAGTATCTATTGCCTTATCCTAGACACTCTCTTGTGTTTTGTATAATTTTGAGTATGTACCTCTATACAATACAATAATATGAAAAACATTTATTACAAAAGAAATCTAATGAATTGTTTATGTATTTTACAAATTTCTCTTGCTCTTTATTTGCCTAAAAGACAGTATAAAACTTTAATATAGAAGAGATAGATTTGTATTTAAGATATTTTGGAAGGACCAACCATTACTATACTATTATTTGAATCTAAATACATTTATGCAAGTTATTATGTACACCTCTCTTGTGGTTTTCTTAAAAATTTGAATCCTTAGTGACATGTTTTTGGATGTGTTAAGTGCAAGCAAATGGATTCTTTGTGGGTGAAAAATATTATTATCACTCCATACAACCTTCACTAATAAGGATATTAACTTTTCAAATGACCTTGGAACAACTTGGAACATGAGGGGATCCAAAGAACATCAATCAGAACAAGAAAATATGGATTTCATTGTTCATGACCTCCTCATAACACCATCATGTTTACTTAAGGAAGGTGTAAAGTCTGATAAGAGATGTCGAGGAGTGGCTTGTGACTTCTTCAAGCCCTCCTTTTTTGTATTTTTTGACTCAAAAACATGATTGGTGTGTGATTGCCATTGGGATGTGCCATATGTCCCATGCCTATTGCACACCAAAAATCATGTCTTTTTTCTTTTAATTCAAAAACATGAAAGGGAGGTGGGGAACCCACAAGATCCCCATACCCCTTATCAAACCTAAACCCTCTCTCTAAATAAAGCACTCATATTTCCGAGGGACAGTTAGACATCCTTGAGATGTTACACAGTAGTTTCTTCGTTGAATTTTCTGGTGTGCTTGATTATCCACGGGCAATTACTCTTATTGCCCTCCCAACCATAGACAATATATTCGTCTCCCCCGAGCACCTTGCTATATATTGATCTGCATGTTATTATTCAATATTATATATTTTGAATGAGATCACACATCTCATTATATATATGTGAGAGGTGACTTTACACCAAGGGTTACCACTCTTCACACATGGCCCCATTAATTAATAATTATATTATTATAATTATTATAATATAGTTATATATAACAATTATATCATCAATATAATTATTATATTATCAGTATAATTATAACAATATAATAATTATTATATCACAATAATATTATATTATTACAACCTTTATGATAATTATGTCAGCCTGTGGATTTTGACCACAACTACAATAAAATCAACACTCCCTCTTAGCTAGGGAGGAATCCTACTCGATATCAGAGTTATAGAGTAATGTCCACCATGGCTACTCCCAGAGGGTGGCTCCATCATGGCTGCTTCCATGAATAGAAATGCAAACAAACACAAGTGTTCATCATGGAATCACTCACGTGATGTTGTCACAACAAAAGTGAATCATAACTGGAAAAGGAATGCTTTATCAATAGAGAACGGAGGGAGAATTTTTTTCATTGATCTCAGAGCCTAGATGGTGAGAGAAGAGCTCACATTGTCCTTCGAGTTGGAATCAGAAGGGGAAGGTGGAGGAATAGACCCGAATGAAACCTAATGACAAAGGCATCCTCGAACTAGAGGGGTGCTCCGAGGATGAAACTGGTTAACTTAATGGACTCTTCCATTGGCAAATGGAAGACTATGAGTTGTTTGAATGCAATATGCATCAAATAGAAGAGGAGTCGGAGAAGGACTTGTTAACGCCGGAGTACGGGGAATACAAGGAAGGGGAGGCCCGAGTGAACGAGACTCTCTCACACAAGTTTGACAGGGAGAAATTGATGAGGTACGAGGAACCCTCCCTTAAGATCACAAATCTTGGCGATGAGGCGAATCCCAAAAAGATTTTGGTAGGGGATGATTGGAATCTAGTGCTAACGACGACAACAATTTCTTTTTTATGGAGTACAAGGACGTGTTTGCCTGAACCTACAAGGACCTGAAGGGAGTGCCCCTGGAATTGTGCGTACAACATATCATGTTGGTGCCTAGAGCCGTACCAGTACGAAAGAGTTTGTATCGGATGAATAAGAACTATGCCGCCAGAGTGAACGGGGAGATAGAGTGGATGCTGGAGGCGGACATCATTTTCACAGTTCAGAGGAGTGAATGGGTATCCCCATAGTCATATCACTGAAGAAGGATGGCAATCAGATTCATATTTGTGTAGACTTCACGTGTCGGAATGCTGTCACAATCAAAGACCCCTTCTTCTAACCGTTTATGGACACCATCCTAGAGGAAGTTACCGGGTATGAAATGTACTCATTTATGGATGGGTTCTCGGCATATAACAAGATTTTCATCGCGGAGGAAGACAAACTGAAGACAACATTCGTGGTGGAAGACAGTGTATACACGTACAACCTGATGCCCTTCGGTTTGTGTAACGCACTAGCCACTTTTCAACAAATAACCCTACACATCTTTGACAAGATGTCCGTGGGAAACTTCAAGGCAATCCCAAATGACTGGTTGATCTATAGCAGGCAGGACACACACATGGTAGCCCTTCGCGAATGTATGGAACGGTGTCGGAGAGCAAGGTTGGCACTGAACTCGAAGAAGTGTAGGTTTATGGTACCCCAAGGAAAGTCGTTGGGCCACATTGTCTGTAAGGATGGACTAAAAATAGATCTTGACAAGGTAAGAGTGATAGTGGAAATGGAGCCTCCTACAGATTTTATCGGAGTAAAGTCATTTCTGGGCCATATCGGCTACTACAGGAGATTCATAAAGAACTTTTCCCAAGTCTCGTACCCATTGGACAAATTGACTCGAAAGGGTGAGTCGTACACCTGGGGGACTGCGCAGGGAGAGGGCTTCGAAGAACTGAAGACAAGACTTGTGGGCGCACTAATTTTGGCGTACCCAAATTGGGATAAGGAATTCCATGTCCATGTGGGCGCGTCCTATAGGAGCCATCCTGGCTTAGGTGGGCGACCATGGGTTGGACCACCCTATTTACTTCGCCAGTAGGTTGTTGTCAAAGGCGCAAAATAATTATAGCACGACCGAAAGGGAGGCATTCGGGATGGTGTATGCCGTTCAAAAGGTCAGGCACTATCTACTGGCGACTTTGTTCGCCTTCTATGTGGACCACTAGGCGCTGATGTACCTAGTCAATAAACCCATCATTCAAGGGAGGGTAAGAAGTTGGTTGTTTTTGTTGCAAGAATTTACTTTTACGATCATTGTACGGCTACATGTGATCGCAGACCAGCTCTCCTGAATCAAGTCCGGAGAACCACCAGAGGAGATTAATGATGACTTCCCTGGCGCCCGCTTATTCCACATTGCAGTATTGCTCGCATGGTACACAAGTATTGGTGAGTACTTGTCTACATCACAGTTTCCAAGGGATATGCCACTCGGAGAAAGGAGGAAGCTCATCTTGAGGAGCAGAATATTTTCATTGATAAATGGATTATCGTGTAAGATGGGACCAGACTAGGTGCTAAGGAGATGTGTCATAGAGGAGGAGGTTCCCGGTGTTTTAAGAGAAGCACATGAAGGCCCGACAGGAGGACATATTGGATCGGACACAACAGCACGCAAAGTGTTGCTCGTAGGCTTATGGTGGCCTATGTTGTGCAACGACGCCAGGGAGTGGGTCGTAGGCTGTGACAGCTGCCAGAGGGTCGGGAAACCATTAAAGAGGGACTTCATGCCTCTAAACCCTTTGCATGCCTAGGAACTATTTGAACGGTGTGGACTAGATTTCATTGGACCACTGAAGGTGAGTTGAGCACGAAGATCTAGGTATATTGTGGTAGCAATAGAATATCTCATGAAGTGTGTCGAAGCGCGGGCCCTACTTGACAACTCAACACTTAGAACAATAAGTTCATTTATGAACAAATCATTACATGGTACGACATCCCAGTACAATTGACAAGGGACCGAAGGGCCCATTTTGTGAACCATGTCATCAGGTTGTTTACCACAGAGTTCAAAATTTTTCATTCTTTGTTGAGTCCCTACTACCCGAGAGCAAACGGGCAGGCGGAAGCCACAAACAAGATTCTGGTATCGGTAATCTATAAGTCATGCGCGGTAGAACAAGAGGATTGGGAGAAGCTACCCTTAGTGTTGTGGGCGTACCACACGACCTACAAGGTGAACACAGGGCAAACACCATTTCAATTGATGTATAGCCAAGAAGCCATCGTACCTGCTGAATTCATGGTACCGAGCCTTAGGATAGCCATTGAGAAAAGATTGGGCGACACAGAAAACTTGAGGGAGAGACTGTACGCGCTGAACAAGCTTGATGAGCGTCGGATGATGGTGCAGTTGGCGACCGAGGCAGCCCAACAACAGAGAAAAGTATGGCGTGACAAGCATCTGAGGCGAATGGGGTTCACTCTCGGACAATTGGTGTTAAAGTATAATAGAAGGAACGAGATAAAGTCGGGAAGTTCAAAGTTAGATGGCTGGGTCCCTACAAAATTCAGGAAGTCGGCAAAAACGGAGCAATCAAGTTGTGGACGCTCGATGGGCAGGAGATTCTTAATGCGATGAACGGGTTGAAATTGAAGTTGTACCATGAACGTCGACAGTGGGACCCGGTTCAGCCAGAAAAGCCCATTGGGAGGTAATGTGATTTTATAAAAAAACGAAAAAAAATTGAAGGGAACTCGTCGTACGGTGGCACCGTACGGTAACCTCCCGTATGACTCAACACTGTACCGGGAATACAAGTACGGTGGTCCCTGTGCAGCCACTAAAAGGAAAGGTCGTATGACCTAATAAAAAATAAAGCCTGAAGGCTGAGAAGGAGACCGATGTACAACATATACTACTGAGGCAAAAGACAATTCCGTATGGCGATCAGAGGGAAGAACGTCAGAGACCGTACGACAAGATAAAGAAGGGTAAAAAGACCGGTCCCGCATGATATAAAGAAGAGGCCGTACAAAAGAGACATATGGGGCCGTCTCAAGACAAAGAGATACCATACGAAGTTGGAGCTTGCTGAACTACAAATCGGGCAGCGACCAAGGGAAGAAGATTAGAGTGAGGGAAGGAGCGGTTGATCCCTTGTGGCATATTTCTTTACTGTTAAGTTTGTAAGCATAAGCGCAAGGGTTCGAACTCGGCCAAAAAGAGAAAGAGGCCCTACGGCCTAGGGAAAGAAAACAACCACAATACCTGCCAATTGAGGAAGCTAGTTGTACGGCCCTAGAGAGCAAACTACGCATCCATAAAGGAAGCAAAGGCCATTGCCGTACAACCTTAACATAATTCAATTGAAATCATATTTAAGTATTTGCATAATAACAAAATCATTATTGATGGATACATGCGCAGGAACAAAGAAGAAAGATTGGAAGAAACTGTTATAGGTATCGCAGTTATCATCACCGTCCAACAACAGTTCAGCCATGGATAAAGACAAAAGGGTGTTGCCTTCAAGAATAAAGGTTGCGAGAAGAGTAGACACAGATGCCAGCAAGAAGAAGGTCAGACCAAAAATCCAAATGCTAGTCCAAAAGATGTCGTCACACAACAAAATGTTGCTTTTGAGGGATTGAATGGTTTGGAGTACATAACATGGTGGCAGGAGACACTGGATAATGATTTTATAAAGGGGCAAATCTAGCGGACGGAGGTGCATTGGGCGATACAATGCCTATTTTTTGCATCTGGGATTATGAGGAAGCACTGAGGATGATGATCACACATTTGATACAATTATCCACAGGAGTAGTTTCCAGCATCTCGGCTAGGACCTCGCCATCACTTTCGCAGTGGCTGATTTTAGAAAGTTTTTTGGCATTCCCGGAAGGAAAGGGAAGAAGATTGATACCAAGGCCAAGAAAATGTCTCAAGAAGAAAAGGAAAAATTTATAAAATTTATTTCGAGAACCTTGACACCTGTGGAGATGGATTCCATAGCCAGTACTTCCTCTAAGAGTCGCCGGATAAAGAAGTCGTTTGTTGCACCTAGTGAGTGCCGATGTCTCATGGATGTCATCAAGAGCAGGCTTACGGGTTCCAGTAGAGCTCCTGATATTGCCCTTCCGTAGATTCTTCTCATGAACGATATCCAGAATGGTATTGTGTATGATTGGGCATCCCTACTAGCAGAGAGGATGTACGAGTTCATGAGCCTTTAACACAGAACGTTTTACATTCCTCACTATGCCATTGGATTTTTCTGGATGCAACTCGTGTATAGATTCCATTTGACAGGTTGGAGGTAAAGTTGCAGGGTAGCCTGGCACCTGGGGAGCCATCTATTTTTTACTAGCGACATTTGGATATAGGTTGTGTCCGAATCAGAGTCAGAGGATGACATAGACAGTGGCAGGGAGGGTACCAGTGAAGACTGTGGAGGCAGTCAGACGGCTGAGGGGGAGACAACAGATTTGGCAGTGGCAACAAGAGCAGACATGCCCACTCTTTCAGGTGGTGATACTGCGCGGGTTCTGTTTGCCCTGCCACTCCTCTCGGATGCAGCCTCCTTGACGCCATCCACATCCTTCCGTACCACAGTGGCGGTAGTTCAAGTGTCGGGATTTGGTCAGATGAGAGCACGAGTGGAGTTGGCAGTAGGCGTAGAGGGATCTCCAACAGACGAGATAGTCGAGGCTAGAGCAGTGTATGGGGTATAGGAGTTGTCGAGTGTTGAGATGCCTATAGCAGAGATGGCCAGCGAGGCGAGGGTGTCACAGGTGACCATTGAGGTGGTAGGGACGGAGGCTGTGGTGACGGTGGGAGCAGAGTTGCTAGGTGAGCAGCCGAGGGAAGCACACATGTTGGTTAATAACTTAATAGTGCTCCATCAGAGGAGGCTATGAGCACTTGGTTGAGCAACTTCAAAATGACACCTCTGACACAATGGAGATCGTCATTCTCTCACTGCGGCGAGAGTTACCCTTCCCTTCGGAGATAGTAGATCTCGAGGGACAAGACTCGCTTGTCAAACAGTTGGAGAGAGAAGATTCACCAGTGAGACAGTTGACATTCACTCCTCAGCATGGGGGCATACTTGGAGATTCCGACGGAGCTGGGTGATGGTGATTTGGAGCAGTACATTATGGATGTGCCTGTAGGAGCCTGAAGGGTAGTGGCTTCAGCTCAGTCATAGGCCCAGGAAGGGGTTGCACAGGAGGTGGAGTGATTGTTGGCATTTGTACGGGTCAGCTGTGCTGAGGTATTCACTGTATGTTATGAGTCCCAATGGTGGCCAGCCACTGAGACCCTAGATATGATGAATGATTGGGCCCCCCGAGAGCAAGTGGGGGAAAGTCGGGTTGGTGCTCTACTTCGTGAGATTGAGCAAGCATTCAGGGAGGGGTACTACACTCTCACGTATACCGAGCACATCTCTGTTGACCCATCACAGGGGGGAGTTGGCTCGCGAGAAGGACCAATGGGCAGCTGAGAGGACAGACTTGGTGACTCAGTTAGAGGTAGCACAGGCAGAGAAGGAAGCTCTGGCAACACAGTTCGAGGAGGAACACACTGAGAGGGCTCTGTTGGAGACCCGCCTAGCTAGTGCCATGGAGACTACAGATAAGAAAGATAACAAGGTATTGGAGGCAACGCTGATTGTGAAGACTGCTATGGAGCGGAGGATGGTGGTAGAGCGAGACCTGAGACTGAGGACAAAGCAGGTGTATGAGTTTAGAGCTCGGTTGGCTTCATCCCTACCACCATCGGCGCCATCTTCATCAGGGATGCTTTCTCAGCCCCCTACTTAGTCTTGATTTTTGTATAGTTGGGTTTTGTCACTATCTCCATTTTGTTGTGCGTTGTCGGGAGACAACTTTCTTTTGGAGGGGGATGATGTTGTCGGGTAAAACATATTGTTAGTAAATGTGTCGTTAATAATAGTTAGCGTAACTGAGGGGTAGGTAGTTTGGGATGGTTGCGACAGTTGGGCTCGCACCCCCTCGGGCTCTATAAATTTTATGTACTTGGGTTCGGTAAATGGCATGATTATGGTTGATGGTATTGTCGGATTGCTGTTGAGCACTGTTGTCATACATTGTAAACATTTGATGAAGTAATACAAAAGCAGTTGTGAGTTCTTTGATACGCTACGCTCTGTTATATTTCATATTGTCTTGTGTGCATTAAACACGTTTACCCTACGGGGCAAATAATAATCATCGTCGTGGTTCCATTCGAAGGTCTTCTGACTTTTTAAAACTTTCGTTACAAGCCTGTGATGATTTCTCCAAGAACCATTGACATTTATTTCTAAAGCTTCACAGGCCTGGGAGGAAGGCTTGCTCTGATATCATGTTGAATTTTCTGGTGTGCTCGATTATCCACGGGCAATAACTCTTATTGCCCTCCCAACCATAGACGATATATTCGTCTCCCTCGAACACTTTGAGATATATTGATCTGCATATTATTATTCAATATTATGTATGTTGAATGAGATCACACATCTCATTATATATATGTGAGAGGTGACTTTACACCAAGGGTTACCACTCTTCACATGTAGCCCCATTAATTAATAATTATATTATTATAATTATTATAATTTGTATAATATAGTTATATATAATAATTATATCATCAATATAATAATTATATTGTCAATATAATTATAACAATATAATAATAATTATTCTATCACAATAATATTATATTATCACAACCTTTATGATAATTATGGTGGCCTGTGGATTCCGACCACAACTACAATAAAATCAACAGTTTTGGGGAGCTTTTCAAATTTTTACTAGTTTACGGGGCTGCCTAGGAGATTTGTTTTGTTGTATACCGCCTGAATAAAGCTTAGCACAAGAAAAATCCAAATATCTCCATCCAATAGTTGCTGAATTTTTTTGATAGTGGCCTTTGGTGAGACAATGACTGATAGAAACTTTGTTTTTAAAGTGAGATAGTTTGCACAGCTTGAGTTGCCTCATGTTAATACCATGGATGCCAAGTTGATCAAGTTCAAAATGGGAAGCATTAGATCTAGCTTCATTGGGGATATTGCGAGGTTAATATATGATAGGTCTGAGGTTGTAATGTTATTTTTGATATCATTACTAATCTAAATGAATTCAAACACAATCACCAACTTAAGAAGAATGGGGTATGCATTGAGAAACTTAGTGTGCCATGGATTTAGCTTCAAGTTTGCTAAGATGTTCTGATTCAATATGAACCCTGGATAAATGGGCAATAGAGGAAGATGTTGTCTTGTTGAGAATTGGAGGTGGGCTTTTTTAGAGATGGAAGGCTACTTTCCTTAATAATCTCAGGTCTTTTTAGAGATGGAAGGCCACTTTCCTTAATAGTTCGATTCCTTAATTTCCTTTCCCGAGTGTCAAGAATAATCTCAGGTCTTAGGATGAGTTGTCCCTCCTCATCCAAGGGTGATAGTTCATCACATGGTGTTATGTGTTGTCCCAGAACCTTCTTGAGTCTAGAGACATGAAACACATTATGTATCTTGCTCTTCTCGGGAAGGTCCAGTTCGTAAGCCACTTCCCCAATCTTCCTTAGCACTTTGTATGGTTTGTAAAATCGTGCTTTTAACTTTTCAGCCCCGTTTTTCTCGATAGAAGATTGTTTATATGGTTGTAGTCTTAGAAAAACTAAGTCTCCAACCTCAAACAATCTTTCTATGCATTTCCTGTCTGCATAGATTTTTTGCTGATTTTGAGCTTGGTGTAAATTTTCTTTCAAGATTTTCATGATATCTCTGCTTTGTTGAAGGAATTCCTATGCACGTGGTACTTTGCTTTCCTCAGCGACCAAACTTCCAAAAGATGTAGATTCATACCCATATAACGCTTGGAAGGGGCTCATTGTCATGAGCCGTAATCGGCATAGGTACTACATCAATGTACATATAGTTCAGTCAAATACACCCCTCCTTGGATATAAATATATGCTTAAAATCCTTATATCTATAAATATATGAATCTATAATAATTAATCAATATTCTAATAAATAATATTAAAATAATATGTCAATAATCTTAATCAATATTATTATTTAATCAATATACATCAATAATGAATTACCCCCATTGGATAATGAAGGGAAACTCATATTGCATCCCGAGATCATTCTCGACACTCGAGAAAGGAAATTAAGGAATCAAATGATCATTGAATACTTAATAAAATGGAAGAATCTTCTGAGTGAAGATGCCACATGTCAATAAATATCAAACAAAGACAAAGTTATATGTAATTAAATAATTTGATAATTGAACATGAACATAAAATTTACTAATTACAATTTACCTTCAAGAACTCCAATTTGGAGAATGATCTAAATATGGATTGTGACATGTGGTGGTTTGTCACAAACATTTGTATCTCCTCCCCCTCTTGGTATATTTGCTTCACCCAATCTATTTGAGTGTCAATTTGTTGAATGATCAAGTTGAGGGAGTGTACGGTGCATGGTGTCCAAAATATATGCTCATACCGACCCTTAACCAAAGCACCTGCACCCCTACAATTTTTGGCATTGTCCATAACCACCTGGACTACATTCTCACTACCCACAATCTCTATGGCCTCAATGAGAATTCTAGAAATGAAATTTGCATCCTTCACTTCCCCCCCTTCACAATCAACTGCCTTCAAAAACATTGCCCCTTTGGGGGACATTGCAGTCACATTAATCAATGGTCGGTTTCTTGTATCTTTCCATCCATCAGACACAATAGATATATCCAAAGTTTTCCAAGAAGCTCTAATTGGTTGAAGAGCTTTGTCTACATAAGTCTTCTCTTTTGCAATAGAGTGGTACACACCTTTTCATACCCGGGACTTGTGTAATCAGCTGGTGCTTTATTGATGGCTGCCACCATTTCCTTCCAATATGGTGATCTTACCAAGTTGAAAGGAAGACCATTGGCATAGAGGCAACGTGCAATGGCTTCATCAGCACGCTCTCTTGCCTCCATTTTAAATGCAATGTCCAATGGACCTCTTTTGCGGGCTGTCATTTCTACTTCTTCCTTGTTCTCTTCTGGTACAGGCACTTGCAAGAATGGATGTTTGGAGGATTGAATTGGTTCAATGGGTAATTGTGTTTTACTTTTATTCTTTCCGGATGGAGGTTGATAAAAACTTATTTTGGATCTTTTAACCAAATTATCAGCAGCCTCTTGTTCTTTTACATATGATGCTATTTGTGCGTCTGGCATCCCTTTCCCACTTGTGCCTTTGCACATAGCCATCCCTTTACCAGCAGGGCCCATAAAATGAAGTTTGACATGGGAATATGAGCTATTGAATGGTTTGCCTTTGTTACTTTCACAATATTTACACTTCCAAAGATATGAACCACCTCCTGAAACCTGTTGTATTCTTGAGGTATGTCTCCATAAAGGAGATCCTACATCAATTTTGAAATTATCACCTCCTTCCCTTGCTACTGAACTTTGACTACCGGTTGTGGCCATTCTTACACAATACAATGTAATTTCTTGGTTTGCTAGTAAGATATTAAGAAATTAAATAAACTTAAATTAGAAAACAACTATGAACATCAACCAAACAAGTGCAAAAACATGATACAAAAATACTAAAATGGATAGCTAAACTTGTTTCTTTACCTTTAAAAAATTAAAAATTAAAAAAAATTTGAAAAATTTCTTCCCAAACTTGAAAAAATTCATCAAAATCTCAAAAAAATCCATTAAAGGACTCAAGAATGGGATCAAATGTTTACCTTAGATGCACAAAACTCCTTTGTGGAAGCAATTTCTTGCCCTACGAATGATCCTTTTCGAAAAGAATCACTTTGTCTTCAACATGCAAAAATGGAGACCAAATGAGAAGAGAGTGCATTTGCAAAAAAAATGAGATAAGAATAGTTTAAAAGACCTCTTTTAGGGTCGTTTTAGGGTTTAGGAGAAAAAAATAGATTAAAAAAAATCTATTTTGCACATGTTTTAAAGGGGTTTAAGTGGCAAAAATGAAAAAGAAAACGTTATTTTTTTTTTTTTTTTGGGAAGTCGCCTGCGAAAGCGCCTAGATGCGCTGTGGATGCCGCCTGGATGCGCATCTCAGGCATCCGGATGCGTTTGGATGCCTCTGGTAGGAATCTAGACACATCTGGATGCCTGGGATGCACTTCCGGGCGGCATCCACAGGGCTTCCGCACCAGGACGCATCCGCTCTCGCATCCAGCGCTAAGGAGGGCTTATCGGTATCTCAGTATTTATCACATTAATTATATATAATTAAAAGATTGACCAAGTTGTCATTGTCAACAATACTACTATAAAATAAGGAATTGGAATTATTATTAATAATAATTAAGTATCATTATATTAAAACAAGTTTATTACAATATATATATAATACACATATATTATCATTATAATAATTTGGAAACTGAAAATATTAACATTAACATATTTAATAATAATTAATAACCTTATATTTCTTATTTATATATTTATTGGAAAAACTAATATTTAAAACTGTTCAGAGTAATAATATATATATTATAAAATATACCTTATCATGTTTAAAGAAGGTTGTCGAAGTTAATAAAAAGGTCGCCCTTACTGGTGCGACTGGGCCACCCGCAACCTTGCGGCTGCGACCAGTCGCACCCCTAATGGTGTGACAGGGTGTGGAGGGGACGTGACTCCCCCTCCCACAAATATATATATGCAGTCCCTAAAAACAGCAAACGTGGGGGGCAGAGAAGATAATAAAAAAGACGGCGAACAAAAAGAAATAAACAAGGAGCAGTCGGCAAAGGC
>MU223868.1:343495-380634 GCA_018584345.1 Thuja plicata | reverse complement strand
TATATATATATATATATATATATATATATATATATATATATATATATTGAGATATACCTACATATATCATGTGAATTCTTTATTAATGCATTCTTGTATAATTCTAGATTTCTTTCATGGATAAATCTTAAACTTTGATTTTTTAATCAATATTAATGTTGTACATTTATATGTTCACTAGGAAGATGATATGGATACCATGTAGAATGAATCTTATATTCATTAGAGATGGATTCCTATATCTGGAGGGGGCTAGAGGAAATTGTTATAGTTTCCCTAGTCTTGTGTTTGTTATAATCTCACGTAAGCAGTATATATACTGATAGCCATTCATATGCTTATGCGTAGGCTTGGATAACGTCTATCGTTTCCAAGAGGACTTAGGAGCAGTGCTTTATGGGAAGACGTGTTGATAGTCTAGGTTGCTCAGAATGGATCTTATATCCTTCAAGCAGAGAATTTGGAATCCTGTGAAGCCCGAACTAGAGGCAGCTCTTAGGTTTAAATCCCCCTTACTAACACAAAATATAGAGGTAATGTTAACTTAGGAGCAGTGCTCTATGGGAAGACGTGTCGATAATCCAGGTTGCTTAGAATGGATCCTGTATCCTTCAAGCGGAGAACCTAGAATCCTGTGAAGCCCAACCTAGAGACAACTCTTAGGATCAAATCCTCCTTACTAACTTAGAATATAGAAAGGAAGAGTTGAATATTATATGTTATCTTCTACTAATGATGGTTTTGCAGGAAATTTATATAAAGAGACAAGAAGGGACATTACACTCATCCCTATTGACATATGATGAGTGGTGTTATAGCAGTGTTCTCCCAAATGTAACCACTTAATTCAAGTGGTTTGTTGACCAGTGACATAGTTCCTTAGGTACCCTTCCAACCATTTGTTCACTGTTTCGGTTTGCCCATCAGTTTGGGGTTGGTAGCTTGTACTAGGTGTCAAAATTGTTCTTGCTAATGGAAAGAGTTCTTGCCAAAATTGGCTAAGGAATTTGCTGTCTCTATCACTTACAATTTTTTGAGGGAGTCCATGGAGTCGAAAAAACTCTTTGAAGAACAATTCGGCTATCTGGTATGCTTTGTATTCTATGGAGACTGCAAAGAAGTGAGTCTATTTGGTGAGTCTGTCTACCACCACAAAAATATTCTCTTTCCATGTATCTTGGGTAATCCGGTTATGAAGTCCATGGATATGCTCTCCCATTTCTAATTTGGAATGGGTAGGGGTTGTAGTAATCCTGCAAGATGTGCTAATTCTTCTTTATTGCATTGACATGTCATGCATTCCTGTACATATCTTTGTACATCTTTCTTTAGTCCCTTCCATGAGTACTCTCTAATATGTGTGTATGTTTGTAGTCCCCTTGATGCCCTACTAATTGTTGGTTATGATATTCTTTCAAAATTCTGCATTTTAACTTTGATTGGGGAACCAAGTATACTCTTCCCTTGTAAAGAATGATATCATCCCAAACTTTGAATTCTCCATTGGGTAGATTTCCTTTCAATAATTCATTTGCTTGTGAGTCCTTGGCATATTCGGCAATGATCTCTCCCTTCCAATCTTTTGATATGGTGGTGATAGTATTGAGGTGAGCCTGTCTAGAGAGGGCATGTGCAGCCCCGTTGTTTACCCCCTTTACATATTCCATATCAAAGTTGTAGGCTTGGATTTTACTCACCCACTTTTGTTGCCTATCGTTAAGATCCTTTTGATTCAAAAAGAAACATAACCTGTTATGATCTGTCTTCACAATAAACCTTCCACATACTAGGTATTGCCAAAATTTTGCCAAAGCATGCATTATGGCTAACATCTCTTTATCATATATGGGATAAAAAAATTCCGACTTTGTGAGCTTGCGGCTTTCAAAGGCTATTGGATGTTTTCTTTGAATGAGTACTACCCCAATTCTTTCTCCTTATGCATCACATTGTAACTCAAAAGGCATAGTGAAGTCTGGGATGGCAAGAACATGACAAGAGTATTAGAGTTAAATATCTCTCGATTTATGTATCTATGTCTTCCGTAGATTTGTTTCTATTCTAATGGTCACTCTTCTTCTATGTTTCCATATTCTCTCTCTGTTCAATATGCAAATTTCCTTTTGTTTCTATTTCTCTTTAGAATGTTTCTATTTCTCTCTTTGTTCATTATAGAAACATTCTCTTGTACACTTGTATACATAGATCATTCTTGATCTCTGTTTAATAACACTTCCATTATTTTACCATAATATGGTATCAGAGCTATTTTTTTCGAAAAATAATAATTTCATTCTTGAAATTTTCTGTGTTATTTTTCGAAATAGGTTGTTCGAAAATTTGTAATTTCTTTATGAAATTTTTAGATTAAAATTTTTCAAATCTCCAAGAACCCGCCTAGGGTTTCTGCACTTTCGACTAGGGTTTTGATCCTTTAGTTTAAGTCAACAGTTATTTTTTTTGTAGATTCCTGGTGGGTTTTTTAAACCCTCAATTGGATCGTCCTTGGAATTTTCTAGGTGTCGATTTGTGAGCCTCAAAATTTGTGAGTGGATTCAAAATCCGATTATAGATTCCTGGTGGGTTCTTTGAGCTTTCTTCTGGGTCTTTGTTCATTTTTTCTAAGTCTTCCGTCAATTTGCCTCGGAATCTGTGCTTTGGATTCATTCAATGCCTTTTCAAAATTTTTATGGCATCTCTCACCAACATTATGTTGGAAGGTAGTCCAAGATTTAACGACAAGATTTACCACACCCGGAAGTAGGGAGGGTCTCAGCTGGTTTTGATGAATTTTTCACCCCAAAAATCATGGCCGGTTTTGATCGATTTTTCACCTCAAAAATCGTGTCTAGTTTTTTTGGTTTTTCACCACAAAAATCGTGACTATTGAGTCTTAGTTCTTTCGTGCACAACGAAGTTTTTTTACTGCGATTTTCACAATGTTTTTTTTACTTCTCGTTGCGCCTTTTGAGGATTCACTTGCAGACTTTTGTTTTAAAGTTAGATTGACCATTAAGGGAGGATATTAGAGTTAAATATCTCTATTTATGTTTTTCTGTCTTCTGTAGATTTGTTTCAATTCTAATGGTCACTATTCTTCCATGTTTCCATAATCTCGCTGTTCAATATGGAAACTTCCTTTTGTTTCTATTCCTTTCTTCAGAATGTTTCTATTTCTCTCTCTGTCGTTATAGAAACATTCTCTTGTACACTTGTATATATAGATCATTCTTGATCTTTGTTTAATAACAGTTTCATTATTTTACCATAATAAAGAGCTCAGAGTTCCCTTGAGTTTCTCAAAAGCTTGTTGGGCTTTATCATTCCATGTGAAAGCTCCTTTTTTGGTAAGTCTGTAAGGGAGCAGCAATTTTTGAGAATCCTTTAACAAAACGTCGGTAGTAACTACATAACCCTGCAAACCCTCTTAGTTGATTTAGGGTTTTAGGTCTTTGCCACTCTTTGATGGCCTTAATCTTTTCTTCATCCACATTGACTCCTTCTGTACTAATTTTATGTCCCAAATATATAATCTCTTCTAAACCAAATTCACATTTGGAAATCTTGGCATATAATGATTCGGTCTCTAAAATGTTCAATACCTCTTCAATATGTTGTAGGTGCTTTTCCCATGTTTTACTATAAATGAGTATGTCATAAAAAATATAAGTAGAAACTTTCTCAATTTCTGTCTAAAGATGTGATTCATGCTTGACTGTAAGGTTGCTGGTGCATTGGTAAGTCCAAATGGAAGGACTAGAAATTCAAAGTGTCCGTAGTGGGATCTAAAAGTTGTTTATGGCACATCTTCCCTCATTCTAATTTAATGGTACCCCGATTGTAAATCAATTTTGGAAAAATACTTTGCTCCATGTAATTCATTCATTAATTCATCAATTCTTGCGATGGTGTATCTATTTTTGATAGTTTTTTTAATTTAGGGCTCTATAGTCAATATACATCCTCATAGTTCCATCTTTATTTTTTACTAGGACCACTGAGGATGCAAACAGGCTGCTGCTTGGTTGAATATGTCCCATTTCTAATAACTCTGTGATAGCTTTTTCTATTTCTTCTTTGAACTTCCGGGGGTGTCTATATGGGGTGGTTATCACTGGTCTTGCTCCTTCTAATTCTATAGTGTGTTCAAGTCTTCTCCTTGGGGGGAGACCCAACGGAATCTCTTCAAAAACTTTCTTGTGCCTTTTTAAAATGGGTTGAATATCTACATGGATAGTTGGACTCTGTGGAGTTGACTTATCAAGCATCATACATTGAACAATCCATTCCCCTTGGTCATGTTTGAGAATTCTTTCCATTCTTTTACAAGAGACTATCTTTGGAGAGGCATTTGGTAACCCCCGTAATGTGATTTCTTGCCCCTCATGTGTGAAATTTTTTTCTGAATAAGGACTGTCCATGGTGAAACACCCTAAGGAATTAATCCATGGCATTCCTAGGATGATATCATTATCCAAATTTACAAACTTAAAAGTTTCTCTTGATGGTGTGTCCCCCTAAAGTGACTTCTAGTTGGGGTACAATTTTTGTACATTGTTCCATGGAGCCATTTGCTAAAGCTACCTTGATTCCTTTAAAATCTTGTGTTCTTAATTTTCTCCTAGTTACTATATGTTTACTAATGAAGTCATGGGAAGCCCTTGTATCTACTAAGGCAATTACGTTTTGCCCTTTGAGATTTCCCTTGATTCGAAAGGGTCTATTTTCATTTTCTTGTGTAATGATTGCTAGTGACCCATGTTCTTGGCCATCCATCCTTGTTCTTTTGTTTGGATTTGCATCTTCATGTGTTTCTTCTATTTGGTTCATTTGCCCCCTTTTGCAACGATGATTACGACTCCAAGGTGCCTTACACGTGAGACACAATTTTTTTTCTCGATCAATTCCATTCTCCTTTGACAATTGGTGATCTTTGCTCCATGGTTCCTTGCATAAATAGCATGGTTTACCTTGGCTGTCCTTTCTAGGCCATTCATTCTGATGGGGAGCTTTAGATGAGAATTTCTTGGGTTTTTCTTTAGGAGCATTAGATTCCGTCCTCCTTGCCTTTTTGATCGCCTCCTCCAAGGTTTGTGGTTCGAAAGGGTTTACCAAGGTTTTGATGTGGTCTTTAAGCCCTTCAATGAACATGTAAACAAGCCTCTTTTGAGATATATCGGGAACCATGACGGATAGACTTTGAAATTGGTTGGCAAATTCCTCAATAGGTCTTGTTTGTTTAAGATGGGTTAACTCTTGAAAATACCATTCTAGGTCTTTTTGGTCAAATCTATTAATGAGTTTTTTGGTGAACTCACTATAGGAATTTATGTTTTTATGACCAAGGGTAATGAGATTGTGGCGCCACCAATTATGGGCTGCCCTTGTCAAATGGATGACGGTGAACTTAATGGCATTAATTTCAGTCATCAGGCTAAGGGATAGATAAGTATCTAGTTTTTGGACCCAGGCTTGAGCGTCGTCCTTCCCTAACCCATCAAAATATGGTAGGGACATCTTACTTATTTTTGCTTTAAGGTCTTTCTCCATGATTTTTCTTTCTATGGTTGGCTAATATTTTGGTCCCATAGTATTCCTTAAAGGAAATAAGTCTTTGCATGTATGGCTCTAGCCTTGCATACATTTGGGTAATTTCTTCTACATGATTTGTGATTGGGTCTTCTTCTTCTATAATAGGTTCATCCCTAGGGAGGAAGGGTGGTATGGTGGGTCTAAGGGTAGAGCTTTGGGTTGAGTGTTCATTTTCCAAGTGGTTGGAGTGAGTATCCCTCCTTGGGTTAGGAATGGGTCTTTCGTTATGGTTGTTATTACTCATGTTTTGGATGGCTTGGAGAAGTAATTGGTTGGTTCTTTCAAACCTTTCATTGGTTTGTTCCATGAAATTCCTTAACTCCTGTGCTATTTGTTCTGCCATGGCCTTACTTCCTCTACTGCGCTGATAGGTTTGCATGAACTATCCTTCACAGGATGGCAAGATTATGCGCTGATACCACTGTAATGTCCCCTCCATCCAAGTTCGTTCTTTATATTGTAAACCTGCAAAAAGATGTTAGAAAGGAACAATTTGCAATATATAAACATGTTATAAGAAATTAGCAAGTTAGCTACCCAATTCTTAACCCTCCTGTGAGAAGTCTGCCAGGTCGGGCTCGTAACTCTTTGATAAGGATCCTCTAGCTTTGAATGATCTCATTCTAAAGCGACCCTTGGGTTATTCTTGTCGTCGTCCTCTGGAGCGCATCCCTTAGGCCATGTAGGCTGACTATTATTGGGTCCATTCCTCATCTTGGAAGAGATATCCCCTATCCAAGGCTTAATCACATATGCATATGCTGGTCATTAGTATATACTGGCTTATGGGAGATTATATCAACCTCCTGAGATTATATCAATCTCTTCTTTGGTAATAGGACTATATCAATCTTGAATTCCCCCTTTCTTGAGGGATTTACATCAGGCTCCCCAACCCCCATCATAACTTGGAAAATAATATAAATTCCTAATCCCAATTTAAGAGTAGGGCCTAAACTGATCAAATCCTTAATTTACATCATTGTTAATTTATTCCAATAATCAATGATTCTAATTTGCAGAATAGATAAATTTAGATTTCCACAAAATTAATTTCCATATTTATACTATATTCATTATCATGGAATTATATATGAATTATAAATTCTTATTGTAAATGTCAGCAAAATAAATATATATATATATAAATTTCTAATTTAATAATTTTAATACCTTAAAAAATTGTTTGCTGCCTCGTATAGTAGTTTGTCGATGCCTAAAACTGTATACTCCTTGTTTTTTCCTTTTCCCTCATCATTCACCCCTTATTAATACAGGGGGTATTAGTTTCCCCGTGGAAGAGGGCAGTCACACCCCACTCCCCATGGGTGGCAACTGTTAGTCGCTCCCCTAGTTGCTATGACTGCAGCTGCAGCCCTTAGAGGCTGCGACTTGCAGTAGCAGTCCTAAGGGACCACGACTCCCAGTCGCCCCCTATTAACATTTAATTTATTTGTTTTGTTATTAATTAATGTAATTGTTATTAGTATTTAATTAATAATATAATATATTAGTATATTAGTATACTTTATTAATTATTGTCATCATTAATACTATATATTAATAATATAATTAACATTATTTAATATATTAATAATATATTAGTATATATTAACATTATTTTGTATATTAATTGTTTAATATATATTAATAGATTAATGTGTATAATTGTGAATACATATATTTTATTAATCATTAATATTGTTGACATTAATTTTGTAGAATATATATAGATAGATAGATATCCATGTATTAGTTTATTATATTCAATTTATTAATTTTTCTGGTAAATTTACATACTAATCGAGGGTCATCACACTCTTACATTCAGTAGCCTATATGCTATTCCGTATAGTTAAGATAAAAGGCTCAATGCATAAACATCATGCAAATGCAATTTAAAGTGACTAAACCATATGTTTGGCTTTTGATAAAAGGATTGCATTAATACTGTCTATCCGAGGATTTTCTATCTAAATTTTCAATTAGTAACTATGTTGGATTTCTAATGATGAAGATTGTCTATGCAATTATTTAATTGTGATACTCTGGGATACAGGAGCCTAAGGGATTGCGGGTTGCAGGGATCTATACCAGACTTTGGTAGAGTGCCTGCTTTGATGGTTTTGTAAGTTCAGCAATGTTATTAGGAACATCCTTGTCAATACAGAGATTGTCTTCATTGAATGAATTGCATCATATGCTCTCAATTTGTTTGGAAATGGAATCTCATTGTGTTCGTGTATTCAGTTGTTGCATAGAGTAAGATGTGGAACTTTGATTGGTGGCATGCGACTCAAATATATAGATGACATGATGGATTGAATTTGAATGGTTGTTTATTTTGCAGAGATCTGAGCCATAATAATCTGACAGGCATAATTCCATCATCTGCTTTCTCAATAAACATTACTACCATGTAAGAACCCTGATAATATAATTTGAGCTAACTTTTTGCGAAATGTATAACAAGACGTTTTTGGATCATAAATCTAGAATACCATTCTACATTTATTAAAAACTCTTTTGCTTCATAATGTTAACTTAATTAATCAATGGAAGTATATGTTGTTGCAGCGATCTATCGTACAATAATCTTAATGGGAGAATACCACGAAGCTTTGCAGAATTGCCTCAACTTCAAAGATTGTAAGAACCATGGTTTGTTGATGAAAAATCTTTGAAAATTGTTGTCAATCTGAGTGTGCCACTAACATTTTATGAAGTACGAAGAATTCCTTACATTGTAAAAGTTCTCATATTGAAGGAGATTCTATTCTGTTGCCTTATATTGAGAATAGGCATAGCTAATGGAAATGAAGACCAAAAGTGAACATTTGTAGCACAATTTTGAGTCAAATTCAACACTGAAATCGAATCTTAATGGCATACAATCAATTTAAAGTATAAAAGCATAACCATATATTCAAGAAAAGTTTAGTTAATAAGAACAGCATCCATGGAGACCAGAATATGACATTAGAATATGACATTATGCTTTTGGAAAGATAATTAGTTTACATTGAGCAATATATTGAAATTTGAATTAAAATTACTTTCTTTCACCCCCTGCTGCAGATTACTTAATAACAATCAGCTCAGTGGTGCTGTACCAGATGGCATTGGGTCGAATGTAAACTTTGGTCCTAATACAACACTTTTACTGTATGTTGTCTCTAAGATGCTATCATTTTTAGATATTTGTAGTTTATTATTTTCATTTTGTTGATGTAAAAGTTCTTTTTGGTAAATGGCAATTTTATTGCTGATGCTTCCTTTGGTTAATGTCTTTTTTTAAAAGGGTTTCTTTACATATAGGAAGTTCAACATTGAATTACTAATTACTCTCGTTGTATATATTGCAGCAATTTCCAAAACAATAACCTCACCAATGTAAATGCTTCTACAATTGTAACAAGTCCAAATATCACCCTGTGGTAAAACAAATTTTCATAGTTATTTATCATTTATATTCTGTTCGTCTTTTGTTAGTTTTCTTATATGTTAAATTAATCACTTGGCTTTGGTAATAAATTTCTAAAATTGTTATTGGTTAGTTTCTTCTCTATATCCATAGTTGTTGTGGAATTGCCATGATCAAAGGAAAATATATATGTAGATGCTAATTGGAAATGACAAAAAAATCCGAATTCTGATGCAATACACAACCTACATTTTTTTAATTGGACACGACACAAATGTATTTTAGCACTGCATTACATCCATTGTATCAAAACATATTATCAATTGCTCAAGAGTACTACACTACTTTCTTGTAAATAACTGAAGAATTACTGCTGCTTATTTATTGAAACTTTGGTTTTATTTGTTCTTCTTTTCTGATGTCTTCTCAACTTGGTTGAAAAATAGGTTGAGGGGTAACCCTGTTTGCAGCCAAAATACTTTAATAGCTAGATTCTGTGGTACTCAGAGCAGAACCGAAGACACTGGAGGAAGCTCTATGAACAGTGTTAGTACATGCCCTCCAAATGGCTGTACAGGTCCCTATTACGAGTATATTCAAGAAGCTGATTGCTACTGCGTGGTCCCCTTTGAAGTTGGAATGCGTTTAAAGAGTCCTGGTTTCTCCCAGTTTTCTCCTTATTTCGAAAGATTTGAGGAGTACATGACATCTGGATTGAATTTATATTTATATCAACTTGCCGTAATTAATTATATCTGGGAACCAGGTCCAAGATTGGCGATGAACCTGAAGTTCTTCCCACCTAAGATTCATGAAGTACCTAAATTCAATGACAGTGAGATTAACCGAATACAACAGAAATTTGCTGAATGGAAAATTCCTGATGATGATTTCTTTGGGCCACATGAATGGCTAAATATTACACTTGGGCCATATGAACAACGTACGTCTTTCAACCTCGATCCTTTTTTCATTGTTTTTTATGTCTACTTTTCCCTCTTTTTTTTCATGGATATAATTTTATTTGCTTATCTGTGATATGGTAAATGATAATAGTGAAGTCAAAATGGATATATAATTCTAGTTTTTTGCTTGTAATGTTAAATGAATTGCATATTGCCACTATTTACTTTGCAAGATCCTTCAAATGTCTGCTACAAGCCCATCTTTAATAAGAAATATCCTACAAACCTAGGACCACCTTTAGAAGATGAGCTAAAACTTAATTTAGAGATAGAACCATGAAATAGGATTAAACTATAACAAGTTATGTTTAAAGAGATATTCGCGATAAACAATAAACTCTTATCTAGTTAAATCATGAGACAAGGTAACTGGTTAGGCTATTCATTAAACTTACCTTTGGGCCCTGCCATCTAGTTGTTGATGTGATCCAAGAATAAAACGTAGGAGAAAATATATGCATATCTCTAACATTTTCTCATCATTTTTGGCTAGAGAAACTGTTATATCCAAAAATAGAAAAGAATTTGTACAAAATAGGTAATCCTAATTTTAAATGAACTTTCTTTTAAAGTTAAAGGATAGTTTAATAAAAAACTTTTAGTAATTTAAAATATAATTTAAGTTGAATAGATATACTTGTTATGGTATCATTATATTTTCATGGTATTGATATTGACTGATAATAGTGTAAATGAAATTCAATTACGTGAATTTTATTTAGGAAAAGCTTGGCACCTATATAACTTCATATAAGAGACTTTATGTTTAAAAACAGCTAACCTGAAAATAAGAGAATATTCCATCATGAATATGACACTATTTTAGGGGCAGCACTATATTTTTTATTTAAATCTCATATAAATCCAACTTCGGATATCTTATTTTCCTTATTTATGAGAGCAATTAGAGCAATAACATGTGTAAGCTTAGAATTTTGTATCATTTACCATACTGAATTTTATTCTTTATTAAATGTAATTTTACTTTACTAACTTAAACGTGGAAGTTTTTTCTTTATTTTTTGATGTTCAGACAAAAGTTCTTATTGATACATAAGGATAGAGAACTCTCCAGTAGTAATTGAGTAGCAAAATAATCCTAGTAAATTCTATTGAATAAATCATAATGAATAATGATCTAACTGTTTAGACTCTAAGAGTATTTATTTATAATATATACAAAACTTGTGTCAAAAATAGTAAAAAATAATAATTACAACTCTTATTCTAACAATAAATAACTTGCATGCAAAGCAAGCTTATTACACTATGTTTCACTAAGTTTTTGGGAAGGAGGTGTGAGGATCTGTTTTGGGAGGTCATTTTTTATGGTATGACAATAAAAAATTAGTGAAAATTTAAATTGTAAGAAATTAAAAAATTTCATATGATAAAGCATTCACCACATTCATTATGTAATTACATTAAGAAACAGTAGAGATGAATTGACAATTCACACAAGTCGATATACAAATTAACAACATTTCAGTATCTTATCACCCGAGTTTCCATTGTCAATGTGCACATACAATAAAATGAACAGGTTAAAAGGATCAGCATCACATCTTGCCATTGGCGTTTATCAGAAGTCAAGAATTTGTCAATACTTAGAAGTCTATCAATCTTGAAGCTGCAAGGCACCATGCATGACCACAAACTTCTCTATTCATCAAGATGTAAGCCTATTCCACTCGATTGTCTTAATGAAGCTGTATGTGGACCAACTTGTCTCCACAACAGAGGAATCAACAATCTATATATGTAGGCAAGTGCCAAGTATCATCAACTTTTAGAATATTTTTTCCATGCCTTCCTAGCATCTAATAGGGCTGGTTTAGCTGATGTAGACCTATCTTACCTTGCCACAAATTTGCTAAATGTTACACCCCAAAGATTGACAAAGGAAGCTAACATGTTTGAAGTAGATTGGACTCATTGTTATGCATATTTCATAGGGTCTAATGTCCCCTTTTTCTAAGATATGGATCACTACTGAATTTGATACAATTCTTAGGAAGGTAATCGATAAATATATAACAATTTATGCACTATGAGTAATGAATGAGACTTAGTTCCAAATTCATACGCAATGTGAGAGTTATTTATATACAATTATGTTTGTATGAACAATCAATATCAAACAATATATTTGTTGTTTCGGATTTACAAGAATTATTTGCAAAGACTGAGATGAGTCTCAGTACCATATGATGCTTGTTGTGTATGATCTATGCTTATAAACATGCAATACTTGCAAGTTGTCTCTGATATGTCGATCAATACATGCTCTGAGTAATACTAAAGCCATCTCTGATATGTTGATAATAATATGCTCTAGAAATATACAGGATGTTGTATCTGATTATATCCTTATAATCTTGCACCAATGATGTCTTCCAAAAGGAAATATGCTCGTATCAAGCAATCCGTAAAGGATGAAAAAGAGATAAAATGATATTCCAATGATGATTAGATTGAATGAATTGATCAAGCATATATATACATGCAATGTAAGAGGAAGAAGTGTGTATGAAGAGAAGCCACCTTCAACGCATCATAATCACTTGCTTAATGATTGTTTGAGGTCAGTTTGTTAACCAATTGTCATCATAATCACATCTAATGATAATTGGTTGTTATTGGTTAACCGATTGGTAATAGTAATCAAACTACAATGCATACTGCTGGAAGTCAATGGTAATAATGTAAGTGATAGGATTAGTGTGATGCATGGTGTACCATCCTAAAAAGTAAGCACTTAATTTGTGCTCATTTTGGGACCATTTTGGGCCTACTTTAGCGTGTTTTCTATGGTAGGACCTCATATTGCACTTAAATGCATATTTAAATCGGACATAGGTCCTCCTTCTCCCTCAATCTTGTTCAAACTCGAGGTTGGCTCTAACTTCTATACTCGATTTCCCATTTTCTATCCAACCACATAATTCACTTTCTCCCTAGTTCCTATGCATTCATTTTCAGATTTCAGGATTTGCCCTAATCTCCTGGTAGGTTGTGGCTTTAACCATCACTTTTTAGCACACTCCCCGACATCCCGAGAGATTTTGAAGCAAAAACACCTCGACTAGGTCGGCTAGGCCGACCTTGTCCAAGACTAGGTCGACCAAGTCGACCTAGTCCTAGTGTTTTGTGCCTAAGTTGTCCCGGAGCCCGATGGTAGGACTTTCTTCCAAGGTTTGAAATTACAGTCGGCCTGGGCGAAATCTGAGCCCCGAAATGTGTTTAAAAGGAGACCATTTCCTCTCATTTTCACATCTACATCTACAATCCACAATCTATATACACATACATGTCAGCTATCATACTTTCATTGTGCATTCAAGAGATCTAAGTGCAAGCAAGCATTCATTAGTGAAGGCATCCATCATCAAGCATTTAAGCATTTCAAGTCTTCTTTCCCTCATGTATGCAAGGTATTTCCTTCTATAGATCTAGCTTCTTTCCCCATTGGAGGCCAAGCAAAGGAGTTTGCAATCAAGGAAAGAGATCCACATTCATTGTCAAGTCTCCTTCCTCTTCTTCGATCCAACATTGTGGCGAATTACAATACTGCATGAGGTTTTGTCTTACATGATTTCCTTTTGGTTTTTATGTTGAGTCAAAGCTATTGCGTCAACATATTTGATCACATTCTAGGATTCAAATGCATCTACATGGTATGATATATTCCATTATTTACATCTAATCTCTGCTACATGACAACACTATTTCCATTACATTTATTTCACTTTAAGGTTAATTCCTAAACAGGGATTTGACTAAGGCAAACCCGTCCCCTCAACCTTCTTCCCTTTCTTTTCTATGTGCAGGAATAGGTTGCGAAGTTACGGATCTGAATTCGGGAGTCTAAAATCTTGTCACAAACCCTCAAAAATTTTCATTAAATTTGGACCTGAAAGGACTAGGTCAACTTTCACGACCTAGTCCCTCACTTTTTGGCTGAAATTTACGCAGTGGACAATTACAAGCATTAAACTCCCAAATCTGGAGTTACACCTAATTCTTACATCCTAGCGACAGTCAAATCCAGATCTGAAGGTCATTTTTCCTCTTCTAACTACAAGGTAAGTTCATTTCTCTATTTTAATCTTGCACCTACTTTCATAGGTCAAACTTACATTTCCTTATCATTCCTATCACAAAGAATCCAAAACCCTACATTGTGTCGATCTCGCATTGGCACCCTTACTTTCTGTGTTGTGCTAATTGGATTCACCTTGTTGGAGGTTTTGTATTCTAATGTATGCTAGATTTGGTGAGTGATCTACATCCTAGCATTGCTCACCATTTCCACCATCACATTTTGGTGAACCCGATGTGAACTCGGCTTATAACATTTCTATTCTGATTTTGGTGTTAGATTTCTCTTCTTTTGTATTAACTCTTATCTCTATCACATTCCTAATTTGAGATCTAGTTGTATGTTTGTTAACATGGAACTCTCTATTTTGGATTGGTGTGCAATTACTTATGTCATTACACTCCTTACCTCTCTTTATCAAGCACATGGAGTGAATCATAGCTTCTTGCATTTCATTATGTTTGTATTCTTTTATGGTATTCTTGCATAAAGCATCATGAGATTAACTAATATCCCTCTTCCTTGTAAGACATATTTCAAGACCATTATCAATGTTTCATGTGTGCTTCTTCACATTTTAACAAAATGCATGGAGTATGTAGATAACATAAGAGTCTTTGTTAATGAACCTAATGCTAATATTCGTAATCCCATTCCCCAAAATCAAGCTCCTAGTGATTATGTCATGAATACTTCTTGTGATTCCTATCAAAAATTTCAAAACATTGTCCATGATTTGGATGTTAGACATTTCCTAGATGATTTCTCTTCCCGAATATTAGATAATATTTCTTCTTTACCACCTAAAGAGGATGAGAATGATGATCTCCCCAAAGAGAACATTCCTACCTCTCTTCCTCCTTATAGCACACACGTTCACAAACCTCAAGATGAATCACCTTCTCCTTCTACATTAAAGGCTACCTACAACATGGGATATGATATCACCACTCAACAAGGATATAACGGTTTAGGGCTTGGTATTAATGACCAAGGCATTAAAATTCTTAGTGATCCTCCTCAACAAGATCATAAAGGTGGGTTAGGTTTCATAACTCATGTTAATCCTTTACCATCCTCATCTCAACCAAAACCTCCTCTTGACATTCTTTTGCCAACCCCATCTAATGATATATCAGCTTTTGATGATTGCTTATCTTTGGCCAAAAGAATCTATTGGAGTCTCAAATATAACTCTAGAATAAGATTCCCTTATAGGATCTTTCCCAAAAATAAAAAACCTATAAATGGTGATTTTTTGTGCTTCTTTGATAATACCAACAAATATTCTCTTTGTGATTGTGTTGAGTTTAGACAATTTGTTCAAGATTTGGTTAATAGATGTCTTCTTCATTTAACACCGGATCTTTTACATTTCCTTGATATCAAAGTCATACAATAGCATTTTCTTTTCTTATTATGTTGCTCTCTATTATGTAAACCCCTTTGCGTAATGAGCTTGAGGGCATAATAATAGGAAATCCCTCTTGCTCTCTTAACCGGGGGGCAAGAGGTCATCATTTCTTCCTTCTTTCAGGGATCCATTTTCTCCCTTTGTAGATACGTTTCTATTTTTCAAAGACATTTTTTTTGGCATACATTGGTTGTTCTACATAAGGATATTGATATCCTGATTTGCAACCTTATCCTTGCTTGAGAGTGCATATTTTATACATAAGAAACCACTTCGGGAGCTTAATGTGTTTTCCCTTTTCTCTTTCCAATCTATCCAATATCCCTTGTGGCCTTGCATCTTTTATAGTATGCCCTCTCTTGTATGAATTCGTTGCCTTGACACCTTATGCCTGGAAGTGTTCATCTATTATAAAAGATCTAACACTTACAGTGGGTATTGGGTTTTTCTTTCTTTCTATCTCCTCCTTTCATAGGATCCATTATCTCTTTGATGATCATCTCTTTTGTACTATGATGTCCTCCCTCCTATGGACTTATTGTTTAGGATCTTTCTCCTTAAGGAGATTAGTATCCTCACAATTTCTTTCTTGCTTGATAGTGCATATCTTGTATAATTGGGTTGACCACTAAGTAGACATAATGTGGCATCCTTTTCTCCTCTTATGGATTGGTATTATTTCCTGATGGTACATCCTTTTCAGCATGAGATACTTTGTTTCGCAGAAGATCCTAACATCTTTGCTTAATGATCTTTTTCATGCCTCAAAGGGCATGTCTATTTCTTAATAATCATCCATCTCCTCATTCATCTCGCTCCTTGTTGGCTTGCTTACTTTATAGGTAATATCTTTTGTAGTATGTATATGTCTGTTTTACATTAGGAGTTCTCTTTGTTTAGCAGCTTATTTTTCTTGGAATTGCATATCTATTGTGAAGTAACTATCATTAGGGATACATCACTTATCATTCGGTAGATGGAATCAGTAGTTGCATGTTGGTGGGGGACTACTTACAGAGTCAGCACATCCATGGCAGTTTAGAGGAGGATGGAGATTGTGGTTGTGATACAGACACCCTCGGGAGTTCTTATCTCCACAGTACGACAAAACTTCACACCCACGGGGGATTGATGGAGTGTAGAGGGAATTTTGGTGTGGTAGATGCTTCTAGATATTCTTACCTCCTTATGATGGATGGTTGTGAGTTTCGTTTATTCTGGGTTAGTACTGCAGGTTGGATGCGTCCCATTGGATGGCTTCACCATTTGTAGCATGGTGATGTGGCTATCAGATTAGCGCGACAGAAGTCTGAGGTTGTTCTTCTTGGCAAGCTTCTATTCAAGATTTGGGATCTAGGTATATTTGGTTGAACACTCTTCAGTATTTTGTGGGGTTCTATGCATGCATAGGGGTTCCTTCCAGTTTGGGTTCACTGGGGTGTATTGAAGTATGTACATGGTGTGGATTACTTGCAGTTTCACTTTCGATCTACATGTACATGATTTGTTTTAGATGCATAGTTTCAGTGTGTAAAGATTGGACAGATGGGTTGTTCATTTCTGTGTAATTGTGGTTATACAGGTACTGTAGTTGTGTTTCAGTGTGGGACATTTCTCAGTCTTCCTTTGGACTTCCAGTGTAGTTGAGTTTCTTGTAGTCGTGATTGCTTGGGGACAAGCAATCTTATGGAGGGCGGACTGTAATGTCTTCATTTTTGTGAGCATTAGAGTTCAACAGATTAGCCTATTTCCTGACCCTCATAGGCTAATGGAGTTGTTCAGAACTTCAGAGGGTTCAGTTTGGGGCATCATAGAGCTTTTCAGGTGGTAGTTGTAAGTGCTTACCTCACTAGATCCTTCATTTGTTCTGAGGCATTGATATGCAGAGGTTTCTAGTTTTGTTTTGTGGGACCTACTATTTATAGTAAGTCAGTGGGTGATAGAGATGGACTCTTTCTATTTTTAGTAAAGCACCTTGGTTAGCAGTGAATACAATGGGCTACCTCCTAGTGAAGTCAAAATTGATTTGCGATGATTAATGGAGTTTTTAATATTGTAATTTTTATTAAAGTTATACTTTAATAATAAATAATTATTAAGTGCATATCGTTAATTGAATTATGAAGTGACTATAATAAAGTTATGATATAAAGTCACTTTAGTTATTCTAGCTTGTTCGAGAAGCTACTTCATAAGGAGGAAGTAAAGTAAAGAATGTTTTATCCCACATTGCTAAAAGTACAAACATTCACCCACTAAAAAAGTTATAGAAGCAAGGACGTCCTTTCATTTGAGCCATGTTATGAGAATGGGATATTGAGATAATTTCTCCATTGTTGCTGTTATCCAGTGACTGGACAGTTCTAGGGACAGAAACCCTTGGAGGATTGAAGGCTGGACACAAACCCATGCCCTCTTTTCTGAGTAGATTCACTTCAAGGTCTACCATTGGAAATAATGTGTTGGCTAAAACTTTTGTAAGTCACTGTGACCACAACATGCAAAACTGTAACTTTAGGCAACATCAAGTGAGATTACTCTCTCTTCTCAACAATAGGGGAGGCTCCCTTCTTATCGTAGGTAGCTCCAACAAGGACTTAACTAGAAATTAAAAATAGGGCAGTTCTTTTAATCTATTCCTCTCTTTTCAGGAATGATTATACAAGCAACTTCTGAACAACACTAAAACTTCAACAAAAAGTACCTATTGCTACGATAATATCGATGGCTTGTGATTTGACTTAAGAACAACACATAAGACACCAATCTACTTTATATATGAGGAACAGTTGCGGAAACCCAAAGTCTTCTGCACTTGTCCCAAATGAGGATTTAATAACTTGAATAAACGGTAAGGCACAAAGTCTCTTACCAACTGCTCACTAAATTATATGAAAGTACTCAACACTGAAGCACAAAGTCTTTCAACCTTAAGTATTTGAAGTCACTATCAACTATATCAATTTGTCCTTCTGTTGCACAAAGTCTCCAAAAGCTCAAATTGAACGCTCAAAAGATTATGAAAGATAAACCACTTGATGAAGCAAAGATAGATAAACTCGTGCAACATAGGAATACACAAATCAATCTCAAGTCTCACAACACAGTTTGGGAAAACTTGCTCTTTTATTCACTTTGGAAATTTTGTATAATAAAACACAGTTTTCACTTCAAAAACAATTTCTGCATAGCCTTCTTGTATAAAACAAAAGATAAAATTACAAAGAGCACCCTCCTTTATTTATAGGTGAGGGGCTGAGAACAAAAAGTGGGAGAAACCCAACTAATTGAGACTTATTCAACAACTAACTACCTATAGTTGACTTATTCAACATTGCAATTTCTGATATCTTGCAATGTGATTACATGTTATAACTTTGTAGGTGATACTATCACATGCAATTACATCTTGTTTTTACATTACGTGTAATCTATTGAAATGAAATTACAAATACATAATGAACATTATTCTAAGTGTCTGACAAGACACAACACCTATTACATCATCCTTTGCGTCATTCCTTATGCTGCTACCGGATGCTGACACTTTGAAGATTGTGGGCATGGTGAAGGTATTCTGTCTTGAAATAGGGCCCGCATCCCGAAATTGGGAATATTATTTAGCTGCAACATGAATTCTGCATCTTGAATCCATTAGCTTCATCTTTGTGTATGAATGTCATCTACAACCTTAAAAACCTTTGTGGTGACTGCATCAATTCACAACACTGCCATATATTGTGCTTTCAATGAGACCTTGCATCATTTATTATTTATTGTGGCTTTTTGTTGTATTTTGTTTTAACACTGCTTTTCTTCATTTGGTTACTTTGTGATCAGGTTGCTTGGGCAGGCAATAATGTTTTTAAGCCAACTCACTGTTACTTTGTTATGTTTACTGCTCTTCATTTCTGTAATAGTCCTTTACCATTGCTTTTCTTAACAGTGATGTTCATCATATTTCAATTCCCTCACCAAAACTGAGCTTCATATAAGGAGAACTCTAGAGAGATGTAGATATGTTGAGTTCAAACACAGTGAAAAGAGGGATTGACAATGTAGTGATAATGCATATCAAACAACAGTGAGAAAATATTGCAAAGACTTTTGCAAACATCTTAAATAAATTGTAGAGCATAAAACCCTCAAATACAATTCAAAAACACACACAATGAGATAGCAAATCCCGTTGTTTTAACAAAACGACACCATACAAACCTTAACCACAGAAAAAAATGGAGAAATATTCAAAAACGTTTGTGATAATGTGCATCAACCACGTTTTTACTCAAAAACGACCTATAACATGGCAAAAACGGCCACTTTTTTAGCAAAAAAGACCAAAAACAAGCAAAACTAACTGAGTTTCTGGTAAAAATGACTAAGTGAAGAATATATACAGATCCTTTTTGACATGTAAAAACCCTAGACGCAGCTGCATATGGATATGGAAGAGACCAAAATCAAATGAATACCTACACCATTAATGACGCTTTTCAGTTCTGGAAGATTTCTTGACAAATGGTGGATTAAGCAGCACCAAACTCGCTGGTTAGAAGTCAAAATGATCACAAAGACTGATCGAAATCCTTCACTTCGGACTTTGGATGCATGAATGCAAGCGATCATATGCCATAATGACATTCACAGTGACTTGGAGAAGAACCACGGTTTTCGTTTCGTATTAGAAGTACATAAAATGAGTTTTTAAATAAAAGAAACAATGTAATCAGGCTTAAAAACCCCACTACACTATAAAGTTTTCTTTAAAACACTTGCAATTGACTAGGAAAACGACGACATATGAGCAAAAATGGGGTTTATAACATTATTTGCAAGCACTAGTGTTTTTGAAGAAGTCATGTAATCAGATGTTAAGAGCTCAATTACATGTATATCATTTGCATTAAAATAATATAATTTCTTTCAAAAATGCAATGGTGGACTTTAACTCTTCCATTTCAAGTAAAAACAACTTGTAATGGCTCATAAAAAGCTTGACTTATGACTTAAGAGGCTTTTAGTGGACTTGTATTTTCATATTGCAAGCTTTTAAACAAAGAACAATGACTTGCAGTCGGGCTTAAAAACCCCACTTGCAGGTAACTTAATTATTTTCTATCTCTTAGAATATAGCTCGGAATTAAGCCCATGATAGCTCGAAACGACCAGGATTCAAAAAGAAAGAAACATAGGACGAAAAGAAAACAAGAAACAAAGAATCCAATCAAGAAAAATGAAAGAAAGACAAGAAAACTCGATGGAAATCTCTGAAAATAGCATCGGTAGGATGAAAAACTTAGGCCAATTCAAAGTAAAATCGATTGCCTTCGCAAAACATCATTAAGAATGCCTAACTTAGAGAATTTGACTACGAATTCATGGAAAATTGCGTAGGGTTGTTCAATCTTGCAAATACAAAATTGAGGACAAGATAATGAATGAGCTTTTGAGTCTGAAATCAGCACAGGATAGACCATTTGCAGAGCTTAAGGGAAACCATTATGGCCGTTTGATTTTTGGACTGTATAGGCATCGAGTGTGAAGGTAGTGTCTCATTCCTGGCAATATCAAGTTCCCATTTCAGACGTTTACAACTGATCATCAGTTGTAGGTGTGGTTTAAGCCTGGACAACACCATTGTTGGAAGATTTCATTGACTTACAAACTGTAACAGATTTCTGAGAAAGTAAATTCATCACATAAATTCACTTGGCTGGAAGCTTCATGTGATGTCCCCAAATTAGCAAGTTCTGGGAGCCTGAGTATGGTCAACTCATCAGCGCGACCCTCGTGAGTTGACAGTATGTTTTGAGGGTTTCAGTGGTCAGATTTGCCATTTGTCACAAATCTGGACTTACTATTTATAGTAAGTCAGTTTGGGCCAGTTACTATTTCTGGTAGTGCATTTGAGGGCCATGTTGATCAGTCGTTACAGCAGGAGATGCAGGAATCATCATCGGTATCATATTTGATAATTAATTGTGTTAATTAATAAAGATATGTTATTAATTAATAATAAGGCTATATTATTATAATAATAATACTTTATTATTATAATGATTTAGAAGTTGATATTGTAGAAAGTGGTTAACTGATGATAGTTTTTGGAAACTATGGCAACCAAGGAATTATAAATATGGACTCATTTGTGGAGCTGATCATCGAATATTTTATATAAAAATTGGTCTTGGGAATTTGTTCCTGTGTATTCTGAAAGCTGTGCCCTTGCTGAAGTATAAGGGTCAAATTAGTTTTCTAGAAGACTGATTCTTCTGGAGCTAATCATTAATTGGTTGCTGAAGTATAACCAATTCATTTCCTTCGTACTGTTTTGCCTATGACTGGAGGAAGAATTTAATTCTGAAGATTGAACTGCCATTGAACTGTGACCTGCTTGAAGAGGTCGATTTTCTTTTGGGAAAGGAGAAAACTTTCCAGAATTCGATTCAATTGAGTCTTGACTGGAAATCGAATTTAGTTTGCTGGAGTGGTTTGTTGATGACTTAAGGATTGAACGGTTTTCTTTGGGATCGGCTAGCTGTAAGTCTATTCCCCGCGGCAAGTTGACATGGTGGGTTAAAACGCCAAGTCTGGTTGGAAGCATTTACTCATCCCTGGCCGCGATACTACTAGCAGCTTGCGATACTCCTTAACAACACGTGAAGGAGGTAATAGCACACACAACCGCACCTGTTGTTGATGCTGGGAGTCAGCTCTGATTTGCACGTGGGAGATTGAAGCTTCAGCTGTCACGTCCAAAGTTAACGTGAGATAGCAGACCAGAAATCAAGTTTTTGTTAGAATGTTTTGTATTTTCTTTAAATCAAGTGTTAAACGTTAATATGGGAGATTGCATGCATAAATATTTAAATTCAATGCATATGGCTAAATATGTTTATTGAAATTTTGAAACCAAAGAAAACGATTGTTATCTCCAATTGGCAAAGACTTTGAAATTATTAAGAGTATTTGAGAAAGAGCTAGACAGGCTCATTACAGTGGTATCAGAGTGGTTTCCTGCTAGCTTGCAGGGAAATCGGGTTCATTCTGATTATTATTATTCAGGGATTCAGTTATGGCAGATGATAGGAGATTCATCCCTAGTAGGCATTATTACAGGAGAGGCCAGTCACCCCCACCAAATGAAGATGATCCAGATATTAAGTTTGGCATAGTACTGGGTGGAGATAATAATGCAGGTGGTTCAGCAGGTCAGGCCAGACCCACAGTTGCTAATGAAGCAGATGTAGACAAAGAGGCTAGGGAGACATTCAGGAACTTAGCCGCAAGCCAGCATCATGTAGCTGATGTATTACATGAGCTTTCTGATACATTGAGACGAATCGTTCTCCCTAGAGGTCAGAGTAGGGAGAGATCACGTGATGCTTCTATCGCATCACATAGATCACACGTTGATGACAGGCACAAAGATTATGAGCCTAGAACCCCGAGACATGATAGAGTAGATGACAGGGAAGGCCAGTTCAGACCCCGGGGGCCCAGATTTATGAGACCAGGGGCTGATGCAGCCAGTGTTGATACCGAGAGTATCCCTTTAGTTGAAGACATAGTTACACACTATGCTGAATGGGATGCCCTTCCTCCAGCCTTGAAAAAAAATCTGAACTTTGATAGATATCTGACCCAGAAATGGGAGCATGCTAGGGGAAGGCCACCACAGGATAGGCAGAGGAAAGGACATAATGATTTGAGACAGGTGGTTAGCAAGATGATGCTAGCACATTTTGATGGCAGTGGTAGGGTCACTGCTAGCGCTTGGGTCCACAAGCTCGATACCTACCTCACACCGTGTCCAATGACTGAGGACGCCATTAGATTTGCAGTCTTGCACTTAGACGAAACTGCACATGACTGGTGGTACCATGGACTGAGATCACTACATCATGACCACATTACGGTCTATCAGGAGTTTGTAGACAGGTTGATTGAGCGCTTCGACAAAAAAGACCCCGAGGTCTATTTCAGAGAGTTGGCTTAGTCACGACAGACAACCAGCTTAGAGGGGTACATCAGTGAGTTTCAACGCATATCAGTGATGGTATATGATATCTCAGAGCGGAGGAGGGTGATGCTATTCCTAGAGAGATTAGTTGAACCATTACATGGGTGGGTCAAGTCCCTAGATCCCCCATCTTTACATGAGGCCATGAAGAAGGCTAGAGACTTGGAGTCTTTTACACCAAAGAGACAGTTTGCTGCAAGACTTCCCGGACCATCTTATGATAGGACAACGCCAAGAAGGGAAGAAAAATCAGATTCTAAATGTCCTATGGCAGCACCCTTAGATCAGGAAACACTTAATGATTTAAGGAGGAAGAAACTTTGCTTTTATTGCCGGGGTCCGTATGATGTTACTCATAATTGTCCTATGAAACCCCAGGGCAAGCACAGAATGATGGAATGGTTCTACGATGATGAGGACGTTCTTGAGTATACAGGGGAGATGGATGATCAGGATCAAGGCATTCAGGGCACGGATGGTTACACAGAAGAAAAGGTTGAGGCATTTAACCTCAAAGTGGCATACCTCTCCAGTATGAAAAAAGAGGGTGACTTTAGATTACATGGTCGTCTAGCTGGACAGAGGGTGACTGCGCTATTTGACACCGGGGCCACACACAATTTTATTGACTCCCGCTTGGTGACTCGCAGAGGGATCCAAACAGAGGATTTTGAGGGGTTGAGAGTACAGGTAGCAGATGGTGACACTCTTAAGTGTAACAAGATGGTTGCTGATTTACCAGTTAAGCTGGGTACTTATGCCTTTAAGGCAGATTTTTATGTGGTGGATATGGGTGGTACGGACTTGGTTTTAGGGATGGCATGACTACATACCATTAAGGACATCTATATCGATATAGAGAGGATGGAGATAAGGTTTATCTCGGACGGGAAACCACAGGTACTTAAGGCCATTAGAGATGAGGGGCTTAAGCAGATTTCGCTTAGGCGGATGCAACATTTAGTGCGACATGAGGATGAGATAGATTGGGCAATTGAGTATAGACTGATGCCTTCATTAGATCACTCAGATAAATTCACGTATCATCTTGATATTCAGCAGCTGAGAACTAAACATGATAAGGTGTTTAGAGACTTACTGGCATCCGAAATGGTTGAAAGATGAAATTGAAAAGACAATACAGGAACTACTTGAGATGGGACACATTCGGCCGAGTAAATCTCCCTTTGCTTCTTCAGTTCTTCTGGTGAAGAAGAAAGATGGCACCTTGCGCATGTGTATTGATTATCGGATGCTGAACAGGAAGACTATTAAGAACCGGTTCCCTATCCCTCGGATTGACGAGCTGATCGATGAGTTGCACGAGGAACAATTTTTTTGGAAGATAGATTTGAGGTCCGGCTATCATCAGATCTGAGTTAGGGAACAGGACATCGAGAAGACAGCTTTCAGATGTCACTGTGGGCACTTCGAGTTCCTTGTATGGTTATGATCCCCCGACTTTTGTGGATTTATTGTGCAGTGATAGCAGTGTGCCTAGTGCAGGTGATTTTTTGCAAGACAGTCAAGATATTATGAGAGCATTGAAAGATAATATTCAGAGAGCACAAAATCAACATAAACAGTATGCGGATCAAAAGAAGACAGCCTGCTCTTTTGAGATTGGGGACATGGTTTATTTGGTGCTGCAACCCTATAGGCAGTCTTCTATCCGGAAGAGTGGAGTGGAGAAGCTCAAGCCACGGTATTATGGACCGTTTCGTGTGGTGCGACGTGTTGGAGAGGTGGCTTATGAGTTGGATTTACCTGAGGATAGCAGAGTGCACAATGTGTTTCACGTTTCGTGCCTCAAGGAAGCCTTAGACCGAACTGTGATTCCTTCTGCTGTATTACCTCCCCTGGATGATGAGGGGAAACTGGAGTTGATACTTTAGGCCATTATGGATGTGCGCGAGAGACAGTTGCGCCGAAGGACTATCCGCGAGTACTTGGTTAAGTGGCAGGGGTTACCTGACGAGGATGCTACTTGGGAACCCGAGGATATTATGCAATACCCTAGATTGCGATTGCTTGAGGGCAAGCAATTTTCGGGAGGGAGGACTGTGATGTCCTCAAATTAGCAGGTTTTGGGAGCCTGAGTATGGTCAACTCATTAGCGCGATCCTCGTGAGTTGACAGTATGTTTTGAGGGTCTCAGTGATCAGATTTTCCATTTGTCGCAAATCTGGACTTACTATTTATAGTAAGTCAGTTTGGGCCGGTTTCTATTTCTGGTAGTGCAGTTGAGGGCCATGTTGATTAGTCGTTACAGCAGGAGATGCAGGAATCATCATCAGAATCATATTTGATAATTAATTGTGTTAATTAATAACGATATGTTATTAATTAATAATAAGGCTATATTATAATAATAATTTTATTATTATAATGATTTAGAAGTTGATATTTTAGAAAGTGGTTAACTAATGATAGTTTTTGGAAACTATGGCAACCAAGGAATTATAAATATGGATTAATTTGTGGAGCTGATTATCATATATTTTATGTAAAAATTGGTCTTGGGAATTTGTTCGTGTGTATTCTGAAAGCTGTGCCCTTGCTGAAGTATAAGGGTCAAATTAGTTTTCTAGAAGAATAATTCTTCTGGAGCTAATCATTAATTGGTTGCTGAAGTATAACCAATTCATTTCCTTCGTACTGTTTTGCCTGTGACTGGAGAAAGAATTTGATTATGAAGATTGAACCGCCATTGAACTGTGACTTGCTTGAAGAGGTCTATTTGCTTTTGGGAAAGGAGAAAACTTTCCAGAATTTGATTCAATTGAATCTTGACTGGAAATCGAATTCAATTTGCTGGAGTGGTTTGTTGATGACTTAAGGATTGGATGGTTTGCATTGGGATCAGCTGGCTGTAAGTCTATTGCCCGCGGCAGTTTGACATGGTGGGTTAAAACGCCAAGTCTGGCTAGAAGCATTTACTCATCCCTGGCCGCGATACTACTAGCAGCCCGCGATACTCCTTAACAACACGTGAAGGAGGTAATAGCGCACACAACTGCACTTGCTGTTGATGCTGGGAGTCAGCTCTGATCTGCACGTGGGAGATTGAAGCTTCAGCTGTCACGTCCAAAGCTAACGTGAGATAGCAGACCAGAAATCAGGTTTTTGTTAAAATGTTTTGTATTTTCTTTAAATCAAGTGTTAAACGTTAATATGGGAGATTGCATGCATACATATTTAAATTCATTGCATATGGTTAAATATGTTTATTAAAATTTTGAAACCAAAGAAAACGATTGCTATCTGCAATTGGCAAAGACTTTGAAATTATTAAGAGTATTTGAGAAAGAGCTGGACAGGCTCATTACACTTCGTTCAACTTTATCTACCAGTAATTGCAGCTTCAGTCCTTAATGTCAGATGTTCTTTCAATTTTATTGCAGACTTATTGATGGATGTAATATAAAATTTATCATCAGAAATCTTATCAACGACTGCCAAATTAAAGTTGCCAACTGTTTGCTTTAATGTTCCTTGTTGTTAAATCTAGTCTCGGTCTAGCATTTTCGTATCCATTGTGGCAATTGTAATGAACATCACTTGAAGGTTAGTGAAATAAACATTTACGAATTTGTGGCTCTGATTTCTGGAACAGCAGATTATATTATTTATTTTCTGTTGTTCCTAGCACTCCTGAATGTCAATCAACTATATGACAAAATGCCTTTGCTAAATTAAGAATGTTTGTACGGGTTTAAGATGACCAAATGATGTAGAATTTTCAGATATAGTTGTTCTGAAGCGATTATAATCATAATTTCTTCATAATACCTTGCATGCAAAGTGTTTGACAAAATGTCAAACATTCAAAATTGAAGCAACTAACCAGATTGACAAGGGGTTCTTACATATAACTATCAAATTTCAAGACAACATATCATTTGCATAGAAAATCACTGGGTTGGTAAAGTTAGAACTTGTGTAATGTCCCCATTTTGAGCGAGCATTGGAGTTAGTGGATTCAGCCTATCATTGGGTCCTTGTAAGCTAATACTAGTGATTAGAGGACCCTATTGTGGGTTGTGGCCCCGTTTCGAGGGACTTACTATTTATAGTAAGTCAACAGTTGGTTCCGCGGAGCTTAGATGATTTAGAGGAGTTATATGATGCTCTCAGATTTTATTTTCGGCTTCCGGTTTGGGCTCCAATATTCTTGGAGGGAGCGTCTATTTTTACTAAGTCACCCCGTCAGGTTCATTCATCATATTTCATCATCAGGATCACTCATGTGCTATCAAATTTCGATTTTGATGCTTCCTTAGTTGTTTTCGCAAGACGAGTGAATTATGATTATTATTTAATTAAATCGGCTAAGGTTGCTATTTTTATTGCGATTTTATTTTAATGAAAGGGTCTTTTTTCATCATTAAAGTAGAAAGAAATATAATAGTTTATTATATTCAAATGTGCACATAAAGCATAGTCTTTATGTAAGTGAAATTTGTAATTAAGAAGCTAGGGTTCGATTTCTTGTTAAGAGATTATAAAAGACACGGAGAAGAAATCGAATTCATTATTGATTATGCTATTCATTCATTCTTGGTGATTTTCGAATTGGGAGCTTGGAGATAAGGGTTTGTCTGAATTCTACAAGGAATTGTAAATTTCTTGATTGTCTTATGCACTTTGAATTAGCAGCAAATGCTGGTGAATTGTGAGAGTATTAAATGATGAAGAGTTTCGAATGTTTGCTGGTCGCTTCAGCAAATGGAATTGGAAAGACATGCGTAGGGCTACGGCAGCTCAGTTCAGGGTATGATTACATTTAGAGCAGCCGCCAACTCTTTACTAAGTTGCGGCCAGTCATTGTGTGGAGTTAGAGAGGAAGCCATGGCAAGTTAGGGAGTCAGATCAGCATGAAAACGTTGTAGGTTTTAATGCATTACTTTGGGAAGTGTAATGTTTAATTATCATTGTTATTTAATGCTTTGTATTTGATAATTTGTATTTGGAGTTTCGAATTCAAATTAAATAGAATGCATTGTAATTTATCTTTGAATGGTTACTTGTATTCAAAAATTGAAAATTAAAAGTATTGTACTCCAAATTCAACATTAAATTGCAAAAGAGATCGAAATATTTATGAGAAATCTGAATTTGGTGTTAATTGAGGGTTAGAGCTAGGAAGACTCTTTACAGTGGTATCAGAGCTTTCATCTTGCCAGCCTACAGGGGAATTGGGCTTAAATAATGGAAGGTGACAAATATAGACAGGGTTGTCATTACACACGCAGAGGTAGGAATTCTCCACCACCTGGTGATCAGGAACATGGGAATATGGGAGACAGAATCCCCGGTAATACAAGTAGTGAGGATGACAGAGAATCTACAACAGTGTTCAAGAATATTGCTTGAAGTCAGCAAGAGTTGGCAGCTGGCCAACAACAGATGGCTACAGTCTTGCAGAATCTTTTAGATACCTTGCAGCATATTTCTTTGCCTCAAGACCAGGGTAGGGATAGAGATACTAGGAGTATCTCAGCTAGTTCTCACAGGTCTAGAGTTGATTTGACAGGTATACAGGACAGGCCTCTATGTCCTACCTTCTTGAGACCTGAGATTGATGCTGTTAGCATTGAGGAGGAGGTATCATTCACTGATGACATTTTAGCTCTACATTCTGAGTGGGATGCTTTACCACAGGAAGTAAAGCAACATTTGAATTTTGACAGGTTCATGACTTAGAATATGGGACGTTCTAAGGGTAGAACAGATGGGAGACAGAGGCATGTGAACCGTGATTTGAAACAAGCAACCAAAAAATTGACCTTGACACACTTTGTTGAGAGTCCTAAGGTAGCAGGAGTGGATTCGGTAGAGAGTTGTGTGCCAGTTTCTGACACTACTCCCTTTGATTCACAGGATATGGAGAAAATGTCATCTGGTTTGGAGGCTAGTTCTCATGTTCATTTGTTTCCTTATGTTGGAAGCAAATTTTCCTCTTTTTCATACAGCTGATAATGTTAGGCAGTTGGTAGTGCCGCAGGTTCAGAGGGATCAGCTGTGGATTGCAGGGGAGCAAGTTGATGTTGCTTCTTATAATTTCTACTACACGGAGTTGTTCATGGAATACTTGCTTGAGAGTCTAGTTTTACAGGAGGGACCTTTTGGGGTTTCTGAGGGTACACTCATTCGGGGTTCTTGCCGTATTCAAATGTTAGTGGGGAAGATTGTAGATACCTTGACTACTGTGCTTCCTCATCGAGATTTTGTGGTTGGGTTTGCTGAGAGGGTTACCCAAGATCCTACCCGACTAGTTGTTCAGGGTCAGAGATTGGAGCCATCTCTTGATTCTTGGTTTGATTTTGATGAGCCTCTGACAGGGATTGGAGCATTTCACCGTGATTACACAGTGAGGAGCACTCATCATTTCTCTTTTGACCCACCGGTTGAGGACTTGTTTGCGCGTCGGTGTGGGTTGGCTCTAGGGTTATACCATTCTTTTTGGGATGGGTTTACTCCATCTGCAGTTGATGGGGTTGGTTACTGCAAATTAGTAGGAGGCGACTTGCAAGGTCAGTATATTCAGGATGGTATTGCAGAGGATGGATATGTGGGTTATGGGAGTACTTGTCTCTGTTGCACAGATGAGCTTCATACACAGAGTAGATTGGCAAGGTGTGTAGGGAGTTCTGATCTTTTAGATGGTATTGGATATCCATTCTTCCTTGTTATGGATGGCTATGAGTTTCATCTCTATTGGGATCCAGGTAGTGACAGGTTTGACATTGTAGATTGTGAGGACAACTATGGTTGGCATGATGACAATGTGTTTTGGTTAGCTCAGTAGATGGTGATTTCATCACAGGAGTTTGCAGGTGATCGCAGGGACATTACACCATTCTATCCTTGGGATCCGGGTGGACTTCTGTGTTTTGTTTTCTGAGATTGCTTGGGGACAAGCAATTCCAGGAAGGGAGGACTGTAATGTCCCCTTTTTGAGCAAGCATTGGAGTTAGTGGATTTAGCCTATCATTGGGTCCTTGTAAGCTAATACTGGTGATTAGAGGACCCTATTGTGGGTTGTGGCCCCGTTTCGAGGGACTTACTATTTATAGTAAGTTAACAGTTGGTTCCCCGAAGCTTAGATGATTTAGAGGAGTTATATGATGTTCTCAGATTTTATTTCCAACTTCCGATTTGGGCTCCAAGATTCTTGGAGGGAGCGTCTATTTTTAGTAAGTGTCAGGTTCATTCATCATATTTCATCATTAGGATCACTCTTGTGCTATCAAATTTTGATTCTGATGCTTCCTCAGTTGTTTTCGCAAGACGAGTGAATTATGATTATTATTTAATTAAATTGACTATGGTTGCTATTTTTATTGGGATTGTATTTTGGGCATCTTAGTGTTATAGCTCTTTGGAACCGGGTTGAGAAGTTTTAAATCTTGAGCTCATAAAACAGGGACCTTATGTGTCAGATTATTGTTATTTTAATGAAAGGGTCTTTTTTCATCATTTAAGTGGAAAGAAATATAATAGTTTATTATATTTCAAGTGTGCACATAAAGCATAGTCTTTATGTAAGTGAAATGTGTAATTAAGAAGCTAGGGTTCAATTTCTTGTGGAGAGATTATAAAAGACATGGAGAAGAAATCAAATTCATTATTGATTATGCTATTCATTCATTCTTGGTGATTTTCGAATTGGGAGCTTGGAGATAAGGGTTTGTCTGAATTCTACAGCAAGGAATTGTGAATTTCTTGATTGTCTTATGCACTTTGAATCAACAGTAAATGCTGGTAAATTGTGAGAGTATTAAATGATGAAGAGTTTCAAATGTTTGCTGGTTGCTTCAGCAAATGCAATTGGAAAGACATGCGTAGGGCTATGGCAGCTCAGTTCAGGGTATGATTACATTTAGCGCAGCCGCCAACTCTTTGCTAAGCTGCGGCCAATCACTGTGTGGAGTTAGAGAGGAAGCCGTAGCAAGTCAGGGAGTTAGATCAGCATGAAAATGTTGCAGGTTTTAATGCATTACTTTGGGAAGTGTAATGTTTAATTATCATTGTTATTTAATGCTTTGTATGGTGTTGATAATTTGTAATTGGAGTTTCGAATTCAAATTAATTAGAATGCATTGTAATTTATCTTTGAATGGTTACTTGTATTTGAAAATTGAAAATTAAAAGTATTGTACTCCAAAGTCAACATTAAATTGGAAAAGAGCTTGAAATATTTATGAGAAGTCAGAATTTGGTGTTAATTAAGGGTTAGAGCCAGGCAGGCTCTTTACAACTTGTTGGGGCTCTTACAAAATGCTACATGTAGCGGAGTGGTCATTTTGTTTGATCTCTCTTCATTGATTTTGTGTTGTTTGAAGAATTTTTCTTTAGGATCTTGCTCTTTTACATTTATGATGACTTTCATCTTAAATCATTGGGTCTATGCCATCATATACCTCACCCAAACGAGGCCCATCCATGTCATTATATGGGCTCAATGCAACCAAGGAAATAGTAAACACAATCCCACCAAATGTCATTTGAGATCATTTTCTTAACTTTTGTCGCCCTTGTAATGCTTGATTGCCTTCATATGGATCAATTTGGACCGATGACCATGCTAGAAAGTACCTCATAAATCTTCAGAAGTCATCTGAACACAATTGTGTTGGAGGCAAAACAAGTGTCGTTGTGTTCCATCTCTCTTTAATGATATTTTGTAGTTTGAATAATTTTTCTTTAGGATCTTGCTCTTTTGCATTTATGATGACTTTCATCTTAAATTAGTGGGTTGATGCCATCATAAACCTCACCCAAACAAGGCCTATCCATGTCATTATAATGGATCATACTCAATATGGACTCAATGGAACTAAGGAGATACTAAACTCAGTCCCTCCAAATGTCATCTAGGATCATTTTTTTAACTTTTGCTGCCCTTGTAATGCTAAATTGCCTCCATATGGATCAATTTGGGTTGATGACCATGTTAGAAAGTACCTCATGAATCTTCACAAGTCATCTAAACACAATTGTGTTGGGAGGCAAAACAAGTCTCACCAACTTGTTTGAAAATAAAAAATAAAAAAAGAAAATTAACTATAAAAATTAAATTTTTTTTTTTTTTTTAATTTACTAAAATGAAACATATTTATCATTTAACTTATTTTCAACAGCTCTTGTTTCAAGAATGTTTAAAATATGCCTTGTGACATATGGCGGTTAGTGACAAACATTTGGATCTCTTTGGCCTCAATATACACCTATTTGATCCAATTAATTTTGTTGGAAATTTTTGTATTTTAAGGTTGAGGGAGTGGTCAACACAAGGTGTCCAAAAAATGTATGAATAACACTCAACCAATAAACCAGCTGCTCTACAACTTTTGGCATAGTTTGTCTTGCACAACATTTTGAGAGCCCACTTTTTCAATGGCTTGACAATGAATGGTAGCAATAAATGAACCATACTTCACCTCTCATTCAAAACCCACTTCTCTCAAAAACATTGCGTCTTTAAGGAAAACTACAATAACATTGATAATGGCCAATTTTTTGCAACTTTCTATCCATCAGAAATGGACACCCCTGTTTTGACCCACAAATCGCTTATGGGCTTCAAAGAATCCTCTACAACTTTCACCTCTTTTCCAATAAGGTGCTATCTACCTTTTCAAAAGTAAGGCCCTTGTACCCTTTTGGAGCCTCATTAATCACTTTTGTTGTTTTTATGTTCTTGTTTAACCACAGGCAATGACTCTTATTGCCTCCCAACCATAGATGATATATTCGTCTCCCACGAGCACTGTTGTTCTAACTAATGCAAATTGTGTTTTTATATTAAATTGCCAAGAAAGGAAGATTCAATCTTCCTTTATACCAATTGTTGGTGCCCCTTCATCAAGGGTCACCACTCTTCACATGTGGCCGCATTAATTTAATAATCATATTATTATAATATAGTTATATTATCACAATAATAATATAATAATTATATTATCAATATAACTATTATATGACAATAATTATATTATCACAACCTTTATGTTATCTATGTCGACCTGAAAGAATCCGTCCATAGCTACAATAACGTTAACACTCCCTCTTAGGTAGGGAGAAATCCTTCTTGATATTTGAGTTATGTAGTGATATCCACCATGGTTATTGTTAAGGCTTAAAATTTACACCCTGTTAAACTATACAAGTTTAACAATTTTGCCTAACATGGGATTCATTTCTGCATGTGGGAAATGCATAACTCGAAATGAAACCTCCGGATTCTAGGCCGGTTCCTATTTGATGATCACTTATAGCTCCTAAAAACTTAACCAAACTTTGAGGGAAAAGAGAAGAGATTACTGAAAATGAACTTAAGACTGAAATTTATATTACTGAACTAGGTGATACACCAAAATGATATGAAAATGCAACTACAAATAACTGAAGAAGGGCTTTACACTATCTGAATGAATACAAATCACATCCTTTCTGTAGGCTTACATAAGTACTTTGTAATAAAGTTTGAAATATCAACCAACCAAGGAGGATCTTAAATGCCTCACTTATCAGTTTCACACCCTAAGACATAAACTACAACCTGCAAGCAAACATACTTTTCTGCAACTAGGTGTTTAGGTGAGACAAAATAACATGTAATGATAGAAAACTCACTAGTTATCTTTATCAAATCACTTGAAAATGCACATAGAAATGTAGAAAGAAAAGAAGGCTCCAAAAGAAACTCAGATAACATAAACTCAGTTGCTGTTACTTGTATTTGATCTTCAAAATTGAGTTACAAACTTCTGCATAAAACTGCCAAGGACAAAAATATGTCACAAAACCTTCCTCTGCATAATCAGAACTGTCCGATTTCTTTTGCAGGCTTATAACCCTTAAAACTTGGAAACTCAAGCTTTGAAACCTCTTGAATTGCAGGCTGATCTGGGGCATAAGAAGCTGCTTGAGCCTCTAGCTCTTGTAATCTTGCAATTAAACGCCTCATTTGCTCCTCTTTATCTACAACCTTTTGGCAAACAACTCCTGCTCATACCTTTGAGCCTCCATCTCTTGCCGGTGCATGTGAGATTGATAAGATAACTCCTCTCGCTGCATGCCATACTCATGTTCTCGTTCCACAGACCTCAGTTGTTCTTGAAGGTTCATCAGAATATCATCAAGGCTCATGTTTGTCATAATGATTCTCAAGGTTCATCAGATTATCATCAAGGCTCATGTTTCTCAGAATGATTTTGACAAACATGAGCCTTGATGATATTCTGATGAACCTTCAAGAACAACTGAGGTCTATGGAACGAGAACATGAGTATGGCATCCAGCAAGAGGAGTTATCTTATCAATCTCACATGCACCGGCAAGAGATGGAGGCTCAAAGGTATGAGCAGGAGTTGTTTGCCAAAAGGTTGCAGATAAAGAGGAGCAAATGAGGCGTTTAATTGCAAGATTACAAGAGCTAGAGGCTCAAGCAGCTTCTTATACCCTAGATCAGCCTGCAATTCAAGAGGTTTCAAAGCTTGAGTTTCCAAGTTTTAAGGGTTATAAGCCTGCAAAAGAAATCGGAAAGTTCTGATTATGCAGAGGAAGGTTTTGTGACATATTTTTGTCCTTGGCAGTTTTATGCAGAAGTTTGTAACTCAGTTTTGAAGATCAAATACAAGTAACAACAACTGAGTTTATGTTATCTGAGTTTCTTTTGGAGCCTTCTTTTCTTTCTGCATTTCTGTGTGCATTTTCAGGTGATTTGATAAAGATAACTAGTGAGTTTTCTATCATTCCATGTTATTTTGTCTCACCTAAACACCTAGTTGCAGAAAAGTATGTTTGCTTGCAGGTTGTAGTTTATGTCTTAGGGTGTAAAACTGATAAGTGAGGCATTTAAGATCCTCCTTGGTTGGTTCATATTTCAGACTTTATTACAAAGTACTTATGCAAGCCTATACAGAAAGGATGTGTTTTGTATTCATTCAGATAGTGTAAAGCCCTTCTTTATTTGTAGTTGCATTTGTTTACCCGCTGGGGTAACCAAGTTCAAGCATAGACGTTACAGGAATGAATTACAGGAATCTTAACAAAGTTCTTATTTATCATCGTATTGAAGTACATTCATATTAGCCACAAGAACCTGATGTCTTAATTACAAAGTACAAAGCATATATATAAACCTCGAAACGGTGCGATCAAACGTCGCCACTCGTTCCCGACAGACAGAAGTAACGGACCGGCAGTGGTAACCGTCGGCCTACCCGACTAAGTCCGATACACGGCTAACATCATCCCCTCCTAAAGAAAAGTCGTCTCCGGACGACAACAAAATGTCCGGGACAGCACAACAAAATAGGAAGAATGAACTACCCAACCATAATCAAGAAGTAGAAGTAGGGGGCTGAGGAAGCATCCCTGAAGAGGAAGGGTGCCCCACAGCAGAAGAGGCCCCATATGTCCGCCTGCTGGGCCTTCGTGCGCCTCCCGTAGCACACTTTGGATTTCCTCCTCCAGAACACATCTACGTAGTACTTGATCTGGTCCCATCTTATACAGTAGTCCATTTATGAGTGAAAATGTTTTACTTCTCAACACCAATTTCCTTCGTTCACCGGGTGGCATCTCCCTCGGAAATTGCGACGTTGAGAGGTATTCGCCAATGCTCATATACCATGCTGGGAGGATGGCTATGCGAAAAAGATGTGCATCCGGAAAGTTGTCATTGACCCCTTCGGGTGGTTCTCCAGATTTGAGTCGGGAAAGATGGTCCGCAATCACATGGCTTTTTCCTGGTCGCACTATGATTGTGAATGTGAACTCTTGAAACAATAATAACCATCTGCTTATTCTTCCTTGAATGATCGGCTTATTTACCTGATACATTAGTGCTTGATGGTCCACATAGAAGGTAAATGGTGTTGCGAGAAGGTAATGTCTAAACTTTTGTATTGCATATACCATACCGAGAGCCTCCCGTTTGGTGGTGTTGTAATTTTTCTCGGCTTTTGATAGTAGTCTACTTGCAAAATAGATCGGATGGTTGAGACCGTGGTCACCAACCTGTGCAAGGGTTGCCCCAATTGCAAAGTTGGAAGCATCTACGTGTACGTGGAACTCCCTATCCCACTTTGGGTACACGAGGATTGGTGCCCCGAGCAACCTTGTTTTCAACTCCGCGAACGCAGTGTCCTATTCTGTACCCCATACGTACGGCTCGCCCTTCCGTGTCAACTTGTCTAGAGGGCACGATACTTGTGCAAAGTTCTTAATAAATCGCCTATAGTAGCCGATGTGTCCTAGAAAGGACTTTACTCCTGTTACGTCTGTAGGGGTCTCCAGCTCTACTATCACTCCGACTTTGTCCGGATCAGTTTTTAACCCTGTTTTACACACTATATGACCCAGAAGCTTCCCTTGTGGAACCATGAATCTACACTTTTTCGGGTTGAGTGCCAACCTCGCTTGGCGACATCTTTCCATGCATTCTCCCAGTGCTACCATATGTGTATCCTTGTCACTAAAGATGGACCAGTCATCTAAGAAGGCGCGAAAGTTCCCCACAGACATCTTGTCAAAGATGTGGAGGATGATCCTTTGAAATGTTGCGGGTGCGTTACACAGGCCAAAGGGCATTCGATTGTAGG
>MU223868.1:292344-340967 GCA_018584345.1 Thuja plicata | reverse complement strand
GTCGGAGTACCAGTCAATCGCTACCCCTCGGAGGGTTGCTGGGAATTGTGTCATCCATTCATCCTGGTCGGCGACTCCATTCGCCGACCAAATCGTCTTACACGTACGACAATGCCGTACGGGATCTACCTTTCCGTCACCATGAAATTTTGGTAACTTCTCTTTGTTACCGGCCATATTGTGCTTTGGAAGTGGGCGGTTGGTTTGTACCAACTGCGGTGTTGGTTGGGTTGGAGGTGTTTGCTGTACCGGCTGTGCCACAGGTTGGACTAATCCTGTCGGCGTCGGTCCTCCGGATGTATTTCTTGGGTTCACTGATGTTTCCGAACCACTGGAGTGATGTGATCCTTGTGCCTGTCCGTCACTTCAACACTTTCGGCGGCAACTCTGCACTCGTACTCCCTCCGTTCGGCTTCCTCCTCAGTTTTCCTTTTGGCTTCCGTTCTTGGAGTTAATGTCAGGGTCCCAAACAAGTTTGTTGTTTCCTCTAAGAGCTCCTCCTCGTCACTGCTACTGTCCTGGTTAGGTTCTTCTCGACCGTCGCCTTCACCTGCCCCCTCCGGCAGTCTTTCGGCACGTCTCCTCAACCTTTCCCTTCGCTCGGCTTGTTGTTTGACGAGGACTGTCTTTCGGAGGGCTTGTTCTCCCTCGAGGTCCCTTTTTAGATTTCTATTTTTATTTAATTGATTTGGCATAAAGCTTTTCTTTACTCTGATATCAACACAAGGTTTTGCAAAATAGATGGACACTTTTTATTCATTCATAATTCTTATTACAATATTCAGATGAATGACCTTGTCATTCTTATTTTCTAGTGTCCCTTCTCCCTTCGGTCACCATTACATACTCCTACTCCCGACGACGTTTGCCATCGCGTTCCTCTTCGAGCCGTGTACGCTCCCGTTCATGGTACTCTTGGAGGATAGCTTGTCGTCGTTCCTCCCGAGCACTTTCCTCCACCCGAGCTCGTTGTGCCAATGAGACTTGTGCCAACAGCCGTGGAAGATGGTTTAGCAGACGGTTGGCTGCAGGGTTGGCCTCAATGGTAGACCACACGGCACCTTGTGGGACTTCCGCTTCGTATGCTTCCCGACAGACGTACGTTTCTATCGCCGCTTGCAATAGAATTCTGAATTCCCTTGTTTGGTTATCCTCCCCTTCGTACAGTTCTGTACGTGCGTCGTCTGCTTCGGGGTTTATTTCGTCAACGGATAATCCCATTGTCTCCGTATGCCATCCAGTTCCGAGTTTGTCTAGGCAGTGGCGCCAAATGTTTACCCGCTGGGGTAACCAAGTTCAAGCATAGACGTTACGGGAATGAATTACAGGAATCTTAACAAAGTTCTTATTTATCATCGTATTGAAGTACATTCATATTAGCCACAAGAACCTGATGTCTTAATTACAAAGTACAAAGCATATATATAAACCTCAAAACGGTGCGATCAAACGTCGCCACCCGTTCCCGACAGACGGAAGTAACGGACCGGTGGTGGTAACCGTCGGCCTACCCGACTAAGTCCGATACACGGCTAACAACATTTTCATATCATTTTGGTGTATCACCTGGTTCAGTAATTTAAATTTCAGTCTTAGGTTCATTTTCAGTAATCTCCTCTTTTCCCTCAAAGTTTGGTTAAGTTTTTAGGAGCTATAAGTGATCATCAAATAGGAACCGACCTAGAATCCGGAGGTTTCATTTCGAGTTATGCATTTCCCACATGCAGAAATGAATCCCATGTTAGGCAAAATGGTTAAACTTGTATAGTTTAACAGGGTGCAAATTTTAAGCCTTAACAGTTACTCCAATGAATGAAAATACAAATGAACACAAGTGCTCATCACGGAATCACTCAACGTGATGTAGTCACCTCATCATAACATTCACCATGGCTACTCCCATAGGGTGAATAAACACAAGTGCTTAAGTCATAGAGTCTCTCACATGACATCCACCATGGCTACTCCCAGAGGATGGAACAAGGGTTTTCACCTCAAAATTCTCTCATAGAGAAGAATGCATTAACAAGGGCTTGCACCTCAAACTTCTCCCTCACAGAGAAGAATGCATTAAAGTACATCTCTAGAAGTCATTGATGCAACTTCCATCTCATGACAGAACCGGAGAAGTCATGGTCCAAATGGAAGTATAACTGATCGCTAGAGAAACCATCTCGACATGGTCGACCCCCTCTAAATTAATATGACCAAGATCCTCGGATGTCAACTGAAGCAGATCCTCTTGTTTCTCCCTCTGTCATGGAAGCATACCCTGCTCACACAGTCCCAATCATGGAAGATATCTTGCTCCAAGAGACTCTGAGTCTCATCATCTGACATGATCCACATATGGCTGAAGGTGCTAGATCCAAGACCACCTTTGACCTTTAAAGTTTCCATGGCTTTTCACAGATCCATTTTGTGCGTACGATGCAATTTATGAAACAACATCTCTATTTTGGGGCACTTTGTTAAAATGGCGTACATGCCCTGCCTATGCTTACATATCCACATTTTGTACACATATCTGCAGAGCATTTCAACCAAACTATTTGGTGCCTATCCTACAATCGATGCATTCCATGAGATGGGACATTGTGACGTTCAATCAACAACAGTCGCCCATGAATCCATATTTCACAGGCAGGGTTTACTCGAGCATAAAATAATTGTATGCCTTGTGTATAATTTCATATTTTTTAGGCACGTCTCGTGCAGAAATCAATGGAACCTTTGTCTAAAGTGTTTCCCTTCATAAATTTATACTTGTTGCACAAAGGCTCAATCAAATTCATTAGACAAATTGAGTGCCACAACTTGCAACCATTTTATTTTATTATTGATCGTTGTCTCTGTAAAAGTTGTTGCATTCATCATCCCCGGAGAACGCATAATAATGTGTGTGCTCATTTCAAGGCTCCCAATCTGTGCGCAGATCAATCTAGGCATCTTCAATTTGACACAGGCAACATCGATGCTGGCAAAGGAGGGAGATGTGGCTTTACAACTACTAATCGCATTTGCCTGTGGTTTCAAAAGCCTTTTCCCCGAACCCATGGGTATATATCCTGTATCCCACGTCTTCCCAGTGTCATGGATTCATGCTTTGTCTATGCCCTCACACTTTGTAAATGGATTCACCAAGCAGCGACAACTACAACATTTGACAAAAAAAAACTTTCTTCCATTATATGATCCGAGTCATATAACCATCAATGACCATCAATGACCTCAACAGCGACAACTCCATCCATTTCATAGAGATAGCCAACACGACCAGAATTGAAGCTTGGAGCAAATTACAGTAGCGCCTCAGGATGATGATAGCAGGGTCTCACAAAAGAAACTATTAAATAAAATGAACTCGATACAATGTGCAGCCCACGACTTCATACCTACGGCTATGTATTGCGACATACATGACAGAGATATCATCATCACAGATTTACACACAGATTTGCAATTTTTAAATCTTTGACGATATCATTATCTCTGGCTCAATATACACTGATATCTATCCTTGTCATTGGCAACTTTCGAACACAGTTAATCGTATATACGCTACAACATTAGATTCTATCTTTCTTGGCTTGGCACGATTGTCTCTGCGATCCCGAGAATCCTACTGGGCATGCATGTCAAATACATATTTGCGATCAGGTGGATTACATATCTATATCGTAAGGATGCATCATCAATACCATCTCAGAGACCATTGCGAAATACATCCGGTTCACAATTGATATCCCATCGAACCTCATCTCTTGTAGCAGCGACTTCATATTGCATCATTATATATTTTGCAATCTTCTTCGATACACAACATTCATACTACTACTGAATACACACTCAAAAACTTCTTGTCCGCATGCATTGCAACATCAACTTCATCATTAGATCGACGTTTATTGATTTGGGCACATATAGGAACTGACCATTCACTGTGGTTGATCATCCTTGATAGCAACTCCTACATGATATCCAATATTTGCATTGCCATTTGTGAGTACAAAGAGATTGCAAACACCGTAGTTGTTGCCAGATTTTCCAGAGGTCGGAATCAACGTTGTCATTGCACCAGAGGCATACAATATTGAGCATCCCACCATATCATAATCGGGCATGGTATCACAGTCATTACTGCAACCGAGTCTCAGTCTGGATATCATATCACTACTTGCGTATTGGGATCAGTACTACATTGATACATTTGTATCCACGCCTTTGTTGTTTGTAGCAAACTACCCCAGAACATAGGAACCGCTCAGCACCAGAAAGATCCCTAAGACCGAGCTGCTTTGATACCATGTTGTTTTTATGTTCTCGTTTAACCACGAACAATGACTCTTATTGCCCTCCCAACCATAGACAATATATTCGTCTCCCCCAAGCACTGTTGTTCTAAATAATGCAAATTGTGCTTTTATTTAAATTGCCAAGAGAGGAAGATTCAATCTTCATTTATACCTATTGGTGGTGCCCCTTCACCAAGGATCACCACTCTTCACATGTGGCCCCATTAATTTAATAATTATATTATTATTATAATATAGTTATATTATTCCAATAATAATATAATTAGTATATTATCAATATAATTATTATATCACAATAATTATATTATCACAACCTTTGGGTTATCTATGTCGGCCTGAAGGAATCCGACCATAGCTACAATAACATTAACAGCTTTCACCATTTGTTCCCATTATGGTGAGTGAACATTATTGAATGCCAATCCATACACAGACTCATCTCACTATGTGTTGATTGTCAATCTCTCGGGACTCTATGAAATGCCATTTCGAATGGTCTCTTTGATCTCTTATGTGTAAAAGCCACGGTTTATTCTTCAAGCGTGGACAAAAATGGATGGCTCTCTATGGGTTGAAAATGAGAATGTAGTAGAGGGGGTTTTATCCCTGAAGATCTTTTCTTTAACAAAGGATCTTTTGATTTATGACCTACTCCCTAATCTACCTTTTATTGCTCTTGAATACATGCCAATTTGGGGGTTTTGAAACACCATTACCATCTTTGCCTGGACAAAATTTGATGCCTTGTGTGCAGGGATCTTGCACAAATGTCTTTTCACTCAATTGCATGAGCTCGAATATCTAACTTACATTCACCATAAGTCCAAACATAACTCTCACCACGTGGAAGTTATTGTACCATTTCAACATATTTCCAAAGGGGGGAGTTTGGGTCTGTTTTGAAGCGGGGTCGGCTCACAAAGCTAGAAGTAGTTGCGATAGTAATACTTAAGACAACAAGTTTAGTAAACAACACTTTTGAAGAATTGAAATAAATGAAAGCAAATATATATATATATATATATATATATATATAACTCAATAGTTCATTCATTGTAAAAAAATAAGCATGCGTTATAGATACCTAGAGGCTAGAAGAATGAAAACAAACGAAAAACTTCAAAACAAAACAAGAGTTATTTTGTTAAAAAAATATAAGAAAAAAATGAAAAACTTCAAAAAACGTACCTCTTTTGAAGAAATATTCCTCTATGATCTCCATGACAATTGAACTCTTGCATTGCATAGGAATAACATAACTACCAACTTGGAAACGATCAATCTGAACTCTATTTGTGCAATGGAAAGAACGAAAATAAGTTCAACAATGGAGGATAATAATTTTGTTAATTCAAGCACAATGTGAAAAATGAGTTGTCTTTTTCCTTTGGATGTTTCGCATACCACATTTTAGGGTTTAGAGGGTGAACTACACTTTTTAGGGGAAAAAAGTAAAAAAAAATTAAAAAATGGGCAAAATTGGCAAATTGATGTGAGTATTTACCAAATTTGCTCTGGGTTATCCCGGGACAGTTCCATAAGGTTTGAACGGGACCCTGCCCAAACCCACAAGGGAACAAATCCAAACCCTAAACCTAGGCCAGACCAGATTAGGGGCTGCCCTCTCCGGGGGCTGGACTAGTAACATGGGCATAAAACAATGTGCATTCATGTGATACAAAAAGGTAATAATAGGATGCAGAAACTGAAGTTCTCTTAAATGAAAATAAAATTTTTTCCTTGTTCAAAATCTTTCATGGACAAGTTGAGCTGTTCAAAAGGGGAAACAATAATGCCTTTTTTCTTATTACAGCGCCATTGCATGTTTCTGTTTTCAGAATAACAATTCCTAAAATATTGGATAAATATATTTTCTTTTTCGGCAATATATACTTTTGTTTTACTTCCATATCCGGGCATAACTACTCGTTGGTTTTTCAAATAAAATATGCTACAATAAAATTTATTTATATGTTACCATAATGCATTGTTGCTGGTACAGTGAATCCTGAATCTGGAGGATCTAGCTTGAGCAAGGGTGCTCTAGCAGGAGTTTTGGTTGGCGTCATTTTAGTCACAGCTGTTATTTCTTCAATTGTTGTAGCTATGGTTTTGAAGAAGCGTATGAATCTCAATACTATTGCTTCCAAAAGGAAACTGCTTGGTATGCTCACTGTTCTCCGTACTCCTCATTCTCTCATTCATAAGCACACACAATCATGCGCACATGTTAGGAGGCTCATGATAAAGATAACTAACAGATGTTGTATTAGCTCTTGAGGTGCAAGCCTGGAATTATATTTGTTTTGTTAATTTAGGTTTGAATTCTGGCCTAGCAAATATTACTCAGTACAGGCACCTACCAATTAAGTTCTGCCTTTGAGAAGCTCAGTTGCATCTATTTTTTGCAAGACCTGCTACAAAGTCTCAAAAAATTTGATGCTCTATACTCTTATGTTAAATTTGTTCATATTGCTACACTGAAATTTTCTATCTAGAATGAATATCCTATCATCATAAAACATGCAGATTTGATTATAACCAAATTTATCTTCTTTCTTTGATGGAAATCTCAAGTATGATTATTTGTTAATATAGAAGCAAGAAAGCGAGTTAAAGTATCAGGCGTCAGAGATTTTGATTTTGATGAGATGGCATTAGCTACAAATGACTTCATCGCCTCCAGGCAAATTGGGCAAGGTGGCTATGGTAAGGTTTACAAGGGCATTTTTGCTGATGGTGCAATTGTAGCTATAAAGCGTGCACAGGAGGGGTCCTTGCAAGGAGAGAAAGAATTTTCCACAGAAATAGAGTTGTTATCCAGAGTGCACCATCTAAACCTAGTTTCACTTGTGGGTTACTGCGACGACGAAGGCGAGCAGGTAAACTCATGATTGTTTTCTTTCTCTATTTATTGGTAGGTATGCAAAAAATTAATGGGAACTATTTTATCAGAAGATTTCAGTTTCTTTCAGTTTCCTCTGCAAACATATATTCAGTTTTCTGCATATGGTAATTTTCACTTGTAGATTTTGAAGCAAAATGGGTGGAATATAGCATAAGAAGATCTCTATATTGATATTTGTAGAAGCTTATTCTCAGTCTTGTATTTAGATTGGTGGTAAATAATTGATTTCAAAAAGTTAATGATTGGAATTTAATTTAAGCAATGTTATATCTACTTTACAAAAAGACTTGGGTCTTATGTTTTGATCTCATCAACTCATATATTTTATTCAACATTAGAAAGTAAATATGATTTCTTTTCAATGGATGTTGGGATGCCTAAGACCAAAATGTTGCTATTGAGATTCCTTAGGTGCTTTTATTATCAATGGTCCATCCAGTTTCTCATTCACTATGTAAATTCAGTCAGTCACACACAACAATGAACTAAAAGAGAAGAGAGTTGACTAAATATCTTTATAAACTACAATCATTATATATAATTGCATAGCCAATGCAGGCATTAACTCAGCACATTCCTGTACAGTGCTTTACTGACAGTCCCACCACTACTGATACATTCTGCCATCTCTGCCTGGTTGCCACCGGCTTTTGTTGGAACCAGAATTGACCTGACATATTTTCTTTTGGAAGAAGGCTACCTTGCCATTCAGCAAATATGCACTTCTTGACAAAAATGATCCATAGTAGCAAATGAAATGACATTAATTTGAAAGAAAATAAACAAATATCTTCTTTCAAACAAACATTTTACCACTCATTTTTCAATTCCCTTGGATATGAGTCATTAACTTACTTCTTTCTACGTTTTTGTTTATCTTTGTGGGAATCCTATGTCATAGTTTCTCTTCTATCCCAACTTACTTTTGATAAATATTTTTTATCTATTGAACTTTGTTCAGCAATGAACCTTAACACGAGTCAAAGTTTTTTCGCACTTATGGTGGGCTGACAAGTATTCTTTTTTTAGTTCACATTTTTCCTCACGACTTTCTTGTTTACTCTTGTACAGTATTATCCTGTGTTCTTTTCTTATTGATCATTTGTATGATGGAGGTGTATTTTTTATGAGAGGTCATTAGCTTACTAAACAGTAAACACCATTTTGGAGTCTTAGACATTATCTCTGAAATTATGTTTATTGTACTTATCTGCACAACTACATTATTATAACTAAAAGCACATGTTCAATTGAACAATTTACTAAATAATTTATAATGTGCTTAGGCCTATTTAATTTTAGATTGTTTGGTTACGTATGCTTACATGTGGGTCATTGTATCTTCTCTTCATGTCTCATTCTATAGGTAAGATATTGATTAGCATTGAGAGAGTTCTATTGATTATGCTACTAGAAGACAATGCACGTTGTGTACAAAGACGAAGCATTCTTGTTTCCTGTATCAATGCATAGTGCCTAACTTGTAGATAAGAGTTTTCTCTTATTTCTAAGATAAATTTTGTATGTTTTCTGACCCTGTCTACGTTTTCAGTAGTTCAAAAGTAGCTCTTTGTTCAATTAAGCATCTGTGGCTCAGAGATTGTTTCCTTTACATTACATAGTTGTCTATATGTAGTCATAGTCTTGTCATTTTATGTATTAAAATTCTAAAAGGTAACTGTGAATAAAATTATAAATTGATGACCCAACACATTTAAAACAAGTTATGAAACAAGGGTTTCACATCACATAACCCAAGGTTCATTCTAATAGGCTAGAAGGCACCTTGCAATAGCCCTGTGTACATGCCTAAAGGTGGGTGTTGAACTTATGGAAATGTGTGCATTCACCATAACCATTTTATGGATTGAAGTCTACCTCTGCGCTTTGGAATGGAGGCAAAGAGAGTTAGGTGTTGAATTCATGGAAGTGCAAGTTTACATCTTTTAACCATATTATGGATCTAAGCCCGTGCTCTCTATGAATTGTTTCGTGAGGCTTATCTTTTCTTTTAGTCACAATGGTCTATAGTCCTTTGCCACACAGTACTCATTCTGTGATGATGATCCAGATCTAAGCCCTGTTTTGCATACTTCTGATGTACAAGTGATTGTGTTAATGTGTTGGCGAAGAGATCATTAAGGCGTGGTAAAACTTTCTGTGGCAAGAATCAGGGACAATATTCAAATATCCCCTGGTCATGTGGAATAAGGTTACACAGCCTAAAAGCAAGAATAGATTGAATATTAAGGAAGTGGATTTAATCAACCAAGATCTTGCAATGAAATGCCTGGAGACTTCTCAACAATCCTCATATCAGCTAGTAGCCTAGTACCAAATATGCCAATGCAAATACAATCTTGAGAACTTGGGCAAGCCTGATATAATTGTATGGAAAGGGAAACTCTTTACAATCGCTAAACACATTTATCAGTGATAATGGAGTCTTTAATAGGGTCTCACTATGAAGATTCGTAACAGTCAAACTGCAAGCTTTTGGCACCATAGGTGAAATGGACAGCCCAAACTTAAAGCTTTAACTCGATAGTATAAAAATGCATCTCCCAGAATTAAGGAAAAATAGTGAACTGTTTTTCCCCTAATGCTGATCCTAACCAGCTCTGGACATGGAAAGAAATGGTGAATCCTATTATGATTCTTGTATAAAAAATGAATCTATTTCAGGCCACAATAACTCATACGCTTGAATTTCAGAGGCCAATGATCAAATCAAATGGGTCCACACTGCCTCATGATATTTTACCATATATAACCTGTGTACGAGACTGTTCATTCTACTATATTCTAGTCAAAATATTTGGTATATACAAAACTTGGATGGCTGAAAATTGATTGTTTCTTGTAGCCAGATTTGCATGACAAAGTATTTAACACATGATCAACTCCAAAAAATATCCACCTGAATTGCTTCTATATTCCAGATTACATTGATGTTTGAATATTTTCTTGATGGAATATCAAAAGGTTTGTGTAAATTTTGATTCAAAGGATATATTTTAATTTTTCAAATCATTTATAAATTATCATTCAGTTGGATCATCAAAGATAAAATATTGATTTATTAAAATAAGACAACTATTGACCACTTTTTAATAGGTAAGTCGGTAAATATAATCAAACAAATCATGAAACCATTCAGAGGACCTAGTTGTTAATGTTTTGTAGCTTCGGTCAGATTATTCTAACCGATGAAATCAAATGCTCAATTAGCCTATCGGCCTTCAGCATTTGATATCTATCTTTCTCTAGATAACATATAATCATACATACAATATTATATTATAATTATATCATAATATAATATTATATGATATGTGATCTTACTATTTACAGAATTCACTGAGATTCATTGTCATACTTGTAATAGTTATCATTACCGATAACTATGATAGTTATTATTGATAAGTATCTTAGTTATAGTTATCATTAATGATAACTAATATCATTCAAAGTAATAATTATATTATTCATATTCGATATTGTTATCAACGTTATATATAGATTGATAAAGTCGATAACAATATCAACTTAATATAAGTTGATGATATTACAAGTCGATTATGGTATCGACCAAACTCATATTACAAATCAATGATATTACAAGTCAATTATGGTATTGATTGAACTTACGAGTCATTGACTAAATGTCGATTATGGTATCGACTATCATCTAAACTATGATCATCGATTATGGTATCGATTACGGTATTGATTAAAGTCGATTATGGTATCGACTCTCATATAAACAATGATCACCGATTGTATTGTGTTAAGTCGACAATGTGTTAAGACATTATTAATAATTAATGTCTCACGAAGAGACGTAACTTAGTCTCACGAAGAGGTATGTCTCCTCGTGAGACAATGAAAGATATATACATGGCATTGACTTCATTCTTGGAATCAATTTTTTGGGGGAAAATCAACATGCAGTCTATTTACATATCGGTGGAGTTTATATTAAACAACAATATAATCATATTGATATTGATATTAAGTGAGATTTAATATTAGATATCAATTGTAGATCAATATTGATATAAAAGAATTCAGTGATATTCTTGTGAGAACAAAATTGCTTATAATATTGAACTGTATACAGAAAACATTAAGTGTAAATAGCAAGTATCAACAGCGATCAATATTGATAAGATGATCACATTCATACTATCATAGATACAGCAATATAAGGAGATCGGCACAGCAAGTTGATTAATCTTGTAAGGAGACAAGAAGATTGATAATATAAGTAAACCGATATTATAAAGAAGATCGATATTGTTAGATTGATATTCATAAGGTTGATACTAGCAGATTGATATAAGTTATCAAAGCATATTCAAGTTGAGTAAGATTATATCAGACATTGCTACTTATCAATATCAAATTATATCAGCCCATATATTGATTTATAGGAAATCAATAATGAGATTAAACCACTCAGATTTATCAGCATTGAAGAATCAAACATAGATCTGAGATTAAAATTAAAATAATACTACAATCTGATCAAAACTTTAACATGGTATCAGAACGAGGTTCCTTCTATAAAGCCTAACAGCTTGAAGGTAGATCTTCAGAGCTAGTCTAAGGAAGATCCGATCAGATTATATAAGCAGAGATGAATTTCATATGAAGGAACAATATATGTAATTATCACTCGTCACCATGAACATATATTGAAAGATGTGGATGGTGTTTGAATGTTCAGCCTGCGGTTGTATTCTTAAGCGCCAATATGTATCATATTCCCAGTGGTATGATCACAGAGTATGTAGCGGCTTGGAAGCGATATTGCAACATAACTTCTCATGCTGAAGAATGGTTCGAGTTCATGCTTGAAGGAAGTAATGAATTGCAAATTGGAATGTATGCTCAATTTTAATTGTTTATGACCTCCGTGTAATGTCCCCGTTTTTAGGCACATGGTATTAGCTTATTTCTGTGACCCTCGTAGGCTAATCGGGATGTTCGAGGGGGTTGTGTGGCAGAGCCAGTGGTCAGTTTCCACTCTGGAGGTCTGTGATGCCAAGATTGCTCTTCGTTTGGGTCAGATTGACAGACTTACTATTTATAGTAAGTGTTTATTTTGGGTGATCGTCATGATTGTTATGTTTAGCAGAGCACCTGTGCCTTGGTTCCATTTGATGCGGGATTACTTTTGCAGAATCTCCAGTTTAAGGGATTTGCTATTTTTAGCAAGTCTAATTTGGTCTGGTTACTATTTGTGGCAGGGTGTTTGTTCAGTGGTTTGGTCGGAACCATGCAGTTGACTTGTTTTGGATGGATGGTTTATTTCATTAATTAAGCTTGTCTTAATTAATTATGACTTTAAGCCAATTATTAAAAGTCAATTCATTAAATGTTATATTATAACTTTGACTTAGGCTTTTAAGTGAAATATTTTAATGAGTTATATTTGAATATTAGTTTGTATATTCAAATATTTTTCAAAAGCAAAGTTGATGACTTTCATGTCATAAGTTATGAAATGAGTATGTTGGAAGCCAAGTCATGACTTTAGGAAGAAGCTCCAACATTATTAAAAGGGTTTTATTTTGTTGAAGTATCTATTGATCATTTCATTTTTAACACTTGGGAGAATTAGCTTTGAATTCGATTTGCAATAAGGGTTTGAGGAATGGTTTATTTGGGCAGAGAATAGTAAATTCTTTGGCTGCATCAACACTTTGAATCAGCGTGTATGCTGGTGAATTGTGTTAAGGCGTATCAAATAGGGAAAACATGGCATTGAAGTTGTTTACAGTTTCCAAGGCTTCAAGACTTGGTAATGCGATTGGTAATGTTATTAAGTGGGAGCTGTTATCCAGAATCCGTCACCTCTTTTCTTCATTCCAGTCGTGGCTTATGCTGGTGTTTGTGAGATGTTACCTGTTCAAGACGTTTGGAGACTATCCGACAATGGTTGCAGCCAATTGGCATTGAATGTGGGGTGAAGCGTATGGCAGGTTCAAAACGTCACTATTTCTTAATTGTTGTATGGTGTTTGAAAGAAATCATAGTTAATTGTTAAAGTCAAATTCAATTTGGTAATTTAGATTGCAGATGTTTTTATATTTACTTAAGTTTTAGGAGTTGGAGTGTGTTAGTAATGCAATTTATTTGTGGGAGAAAATACAACAAAAAACCATATATACATCTTGTTGAAAAATTATTTAAAAGAAAAGCAAGTCCAGACATTCAGAGATCTTTGCGGTTGTTTTTTCCTTAAGAGAGTCAGGCAAGTTCTTCACACTCCGAATGCCTGTGAATACGACCTCTATATATACCAATCTGGAAGTATGATACACGAAAGAAATGTGTTCTCCGATATGTGACGTGCACTACATAACGGGCTGTGTGTGATGATCCAATGATGTCGCGTGTTTGCAAAGGATGTTTGCTGGCAAGGAACAAAGGTTGCAAGGGTAATGGAAATACATATCATATGATTATGTTCTGCTAGCACAAGGTACGTGGTGTCACCATGAACCCCGTGGAACATCCTCATGGTGGAGGAAACCACCAACATATAGGACCTTCATTGGAGCAACTTGCATCAGGAAGGATGATGACATGCATCTTTTCGTGAATAATGAGATAAGTACTTTTATTATCTTTTGAATAGTACGTTATTTGCTTATTGTAGTCACTCTCTTACATGTATTCATAAGAGCTATTTGCCTTGATCTTTTCCTTTATCTTCGTGGATGTTCTAACAGGAAAAGAAGAATGTTGCATTATTTATACTACCAAGGCATTGTGCAAGACTCAATCTTATGAAAGTAGCTCCAAAATGATCTTGGATCTATCACTTTCATAGTTTCATGTCATATATGGATCATGCTATATGATGTGAGTCTTTTGGAGAAAGATATCTTCTATGATTGGGATCATATAAGAAGGATATCCTTCTGTGACAGATGAAGCAACTAGAGGATTTGTTTAAATTGAATATCGAGGATTATATTGGTTCAGAGGGAGAAGATCATGTCGAGATGACTTCTCTAGTGACCATGAAACTGTAGCAATCAAGGAGCAGATAGTAGATATGCAATACATGGTTGTGACATTCTTGGTGCTTTGCTTGGAACCAGCAAGGTAGCAAAGAAAGAACCTTACTACAATCTTGTGATCCAGCTAAGGACTAGCTCTATGATATACCAACATAAGAGATAAGTATTTCATACCCTTAAATAATGTTCATTAGTTCATGCTATAATATTGGGATGACAAATCTTGTATGCTTCTATGATTGGTATTTCTCTTCGAGATAGTTTAGTTTTATCAACTATTTGTAATCTCTCTTTGGAATGCCTTCAATCAAGAAGCATAAGAAATTGCATTCAAGGGAAAGAAAACTTGATACTTGCAGTTATGGAACTGAATTGAAGACGGAGATCAGATTTAGAGGGAGTCTGACAATCTATCAGAGGCAACCTTGGACGAGGAGGTCAGAAGGTTGATATCACATTCAGAAGAAGTCTGACACTTCATCTAAGGCAACCTTGGATGAGAAGGTCAAGAGGTTGATGCATGTACTTGGAGCTTCAGATGAAAGCCACATTATCATGAATGTTTGGTGTTGCCAAGCCTGGGGATAAATCCACAGTTTATTACATTCACTCATGTTACTATGGAATCAGACAAGTACATTTGTGTACAAGAAACTACTCCTATGAATAATGTTATGATCAAAATGTTAACATGGTGTAAATAATCATATACCAGCTGATGAGAGTCTCTTGGAGCAAGACATTTTCATGATTAAGACCATGTATGCTTCCGTAACAGAGGAAGCTACTAGAGGATTTGCTAAATTGATCTTTGAGGATTTTGGTCATAGTGATTCAGACGGAATAGACTATGGAGAGATGGTTTCTTTAGTATTTAGACAAGCTACATTATCACTGAAGAATGGACGACCGATATTTTCACCAAGCCTCTTGCCAAAGTAAAGTTTGTGCATTTTGAGACTAGCTTGGAGTTTTGGAGAACAAAGCCCTTACTAAGAGGGAGTCTTAGCATCAGTGATTTCTTGAAATCTACTTTATTGGATTCTTCTCTGTGAGAGAGAAGTTTAAAGTGAAAGCCTTGTTCCACCCTCTGGTAGTAACCATGGTGGATCCACCCCCTGATATGGTTCATGGTAGATGTCATGTGTGTGACTCCATGACTTTATTGGCTTATGGTCCCCCTGAGAACATCATTAAGAGATGACAATCTCTCAATGATAAACACTTGCACATCTTACCATCATTGTGAGGTGACGATCTCACAATAATGGTAGATATCATGTAAAGTGATATTTATGGAAAGCCATAATGGTGGATATCACGTGAGGTGATATCTTTGAAAATCTCTTATGATGGATATCATGAGACTTGATATCCATGGACATGATAGTTATCTCTTAAGTGATATTAACTGAGTGGTGGATATCATGAGAATTGATATTTATGGATAGCATAAATATCCACAGAGTTATATTACTGAGATGATATTTCATGGTGGGTATTATGTGACGTAATATCCGTGGATGTGCCATGAGCATATATCTTCTTTGGTAGGCATCATGTGACTTGATGCTAGTGCACATACCAAGATATGATTATGGTGAATATCATGGAACTTGGTATTCATGGACATGCCATTACTTCTGATATCATCGTGAGAAGACATCATTTATGGTAGATATCATGAGACTTGATATCCGTGGATACGCCATAACTCCTTATATCACAATGAGGTGATATCTTCTTTTGATAAATCTATCGAAGGGTAGAATTAATCTTCCCTAGCTAAAAGGGAGTGTTAATGTTTTGTAGCTTCGGTCAGATTATTCTAACTGATGAAATCAAATGCTCAATTAGCTTATCGGCCTTCAGCATTTGATATCTATCCTTCTCTAGATAACAATAATCATACATTCAATATTATATTATGATATAATCATAATATAATTTTATATGATATGTGATCTTACTATTTACAGAATTCACTGAGATTCATTGTCATACTTGTAATAGTTATCAATACCGATAACTATGATAGTTATTATTGATAACTATCTTAGTTATCGTTAATGATAACTAATATCATTCAAAGTAATAATTATATTATTCATAGTCGATATTGTTATCAACTTTATATATAGATTGATAAAGTCGATAACAATATCGACTTAATATAAGTTGATGATATTACAAGTTGATCATGATATCGACCAAACTCATATTATAAATCATTGATATTACAAGTCGATTATGGTATTGACTGAACTTACGAGTCATTGACTAAAATTTGATTATGGTATCGACTATCATCTAAACTATGATCACCGATTATGGTATCGATTAAAGTCGATTATGGTATCGACTATCATATAAACAATGATTGCCAATTGTACTGTTTTAAGTCGACAATGTGTTATGACATGTCATTAACAATTAATGTCTCACAAAGAGACAACTCTTTGTGAGACTTATAGTCTCACGAAGAGGTATGTCTCCTCGTGAGACAATGAAAGATATATACATGGCATAGACTTCATTCTTGGAATCAATTTTTTGGGGGAAAATCAACATACAGTCTACTTTACATATCGGTGGAGTATATTTTAAACAACAATATAATCATATTGATATTAATATCAATATTGAATAGTAAGATTCAATATTAGATATCAATTGTAGATCAATATTGATATAAAAGAATTCAGTGATATTCTTGTGAGAACAAAATTGCTTATAATATCGAACTGTATATAGAAAACATTAAGTGTAAATAGCAAGTATCAGTAGCGATCAATATTGATAAGATGGCCACATTCATACTATCATAGATACAGCAATATAAGGAGATGGGTACAGCAAGTTGATTAATCTTGCAAGGAGACAAGAAGATTGATATTGTTAGATCGATATTCATAAGGTTGATACTAGCAGATTGATATAAGTTATCAAAGCATATTCAAGTTGATATTAATCTTATTGAGTAAGATTATATCAAACATTGCTACTTATCAATATCATATTATATCAGCCCATATATTGATTTATAGGAAATCAATAATGAGATTAAACCACTCCGATTTATCAGCATTGAAGAATCATACATAGATTTGAGATTAAAATTAAAATATGTTGGCAAGTGATGCATTTTGGAGTGTTATGGGACACTTGAGGGTTGTCATTTATGGCAACACATCTAATATGATGATCGCTTGGAGGTAAGTACAGTTTTGGAGATACAGTCTTGAAAATGACAAAGTATAGAAACAAAAGTACAGAGTATAGCAGTACTGTTTTGGACAACGAAGATCGTATATGATAGTTGATGACTTGCGAGCTTAAAGGAAGACACTTTGGGATATGTATGACCTTCAGTTAAGGTCGCTTGTGTTTTGGTTTTGATCGCAAAGAGTTAATGTTTTGAAGACATGCGAAGACACTGGAACAGTGAAACAGAGCAGATGAACAGTCACGATGATTGTGGGAGTATAAGATCGAATCCAAACGTGGTAAGTTGGATTGTTATTGTGAATTACCTATACTTTGGTAGTACAAGGTCGCCGACATTGTATTTACTTTTTGTATAAGTATTTATTCTATTTTATATTGTATTTGAGAGTCGACTAAATGATGGAACACACACACACACACATATATATGAAGAACATTTTGTAAAGCGAAGATGTGGAAAGAGATGTTAGAGATGATTGATGGCAGATGCAAGATCAGAGGTTGACAGATATTGTTGAGAGCTACAACTGGAACTATCTAAGCATTGCAGATGCTTGTTTTTGTTCATTACTGAGAACACTTTGTAACAGAAGTATTGGTTGTAAGAGTTGTAAGCTCAGTATACCCCTAACAGGGTGTTGTATACTTTTAACAAGGTTGATATTCCTTTAACAAGGAAATGTACTATGTAATACTCAGCTCCTAACAGGGCTAGGTCTTCTAACAGGGACATTATACTTTAGTGCATGCTTGTGGGTACCATCCGCACTGGGGTTTTACCTTGGCCAGGGTTTCCTCGACAACAAATAATGGTGTTATGAGTTGTGTGTTATTTGCTTATGTTCTTTTCATTTCAGCAATCTTATGGTTTATTTGGAATTGGTTTAAGTTTAATTTAACGTGTTGTAATACTGATTCACCCCCCTCTCAGTATTACTTAATCCTAACAAAATAATACTACAATTTGATCAAAACTTTAACACTAGTATTCAAACATAAAAAAGAAAGGGGCAAAAGGACAAGATATGAACTTAGAAGAGCTAGTTATGAACATGACACCTTATTCTAGGTATAAGGAAGTGATTAAAAACTTAGGCATGTTATTGAACTAGTTTATTCAAGATTCACAGCAGAAGATCCAAGATCTAAAAATAAAAGGAGGTCAAATAGGCTTCATGTTGGTTGTTGGCCTGTTTTGTCCTTCTGTACTCTTCGGTGCTCTTCATAAGTTGTTTGACCTTGTGAATGTTATTAAAAAACCTTCATTCATTCATCAGCATAGGAGCACATGTATTGATGACAAATTGGTGAATGCCAATGAAGACCTCTTAGCGCAAAATTTTTAATGCAAAATCAGGTACACATTTAGAAGGGTTAAATTAGTCTGAAATTGCATTGAGGGTGGTGAAGACAATGCAAAACCAAACTAAGAAAGGAAGATCTAAGAGAACTATTTTAATGGCTCAGACAAGTAAAAATGGCGAATCAGACGGTAATGTATTGATAAACTCGCTCCAAGTTTTTAAAATACTTGAAAATTATGGGTTTGGTGCATAGTTGAAGTGGCTTCACCATCGAGAAATTGTGCCAAGAATGACATCACGTACAATGAAGTTTCAGAATTGGGTGCTTGAAACTACAGACCCAGAGCCATGTGACTTTATATGACTGCAATTTTTTCTTTTTGAATGAATCAATTTCTTCATATTGACACTCTCCTTACCATTTATTTGCAAGTTTTGCAAATTTTGGGTTTGCCTCAGCAAAACATAATTGTATAATAGTAGACTTCAACACCAAATAAATTTTCCCTTTTCTTTTTTGAGGCATGCTAAACCACTGTCATGCGGACTTCACCTTGTAAATCTGCATTTCTACCTTGTATGATGCACTTCAACACTTTATTGTTTGTTCAATCTTCATCTTGCAGTTGCATTTGAAAGCTCAGTTTATTAATTTTGTGGAGGAATGAACAAAAAACAATGAAGAGAACCGTGACCAAGCTTTGAAAACGTGGATCGTGACTTGATGGAAAGAAATGTTTTAGCTTGAATTTGAACACGATACGAAAATTTCATATGGGTCCAACATGATTCAATGTAGGAAATATGACAAATGCAGGTGATTTTTGCATGACTTTATAAACCGGGCTGGTACCCATCCTAATTCTGCTGGAAACATGACCAGGTAACAACAATGAAAAGAATGCTTGATCGGTGATTCAGTAAAAGATAAATTTCAAGTTTGAATGCAAGCGGAAGAACAAGCCATGAAATTTTGTTCATAGGGTCAAAGAAGGAAATAAACATACCTTAATCGATTATAAAAATGTAACGCCTGCTCAAAGCCCATGAGGAATCTCAGAAAGCAATGTAAGAAGAAGCTAACATAGACATAATAGAAATATTTCTATACCTACAAAATTCATTCAACAAAATAATGGATCCTTGGCTTTTGAGTGCATTCTTGACTCAACCTCACAACTGAAAAGCAGTTATTGCGAACATGTTTAACCTTTGAGAAATGAATCCCTCTCTGCAGTTTATTTCAAATCTGCATGCAGTTCTTGGCCAGTTAAACCCGCATGCAAAACATATCACTCAATCTTATGTTACCCAATAATGACTACACAATAAAGATTAAATCAGGCAAACGTTTAATTGTAATGGTTAACAAACCTACAATGGTATGCATGGGCATATGTGACCAACCTTGGAGAAACTCTGGTTAAGGCCAGTTTAGTAGTATTGTAACTAATCTCCAGGGGTTTCGCAGTCAATCTCGATCAAATCTAAGGGTGGGGTCCCATGAGTGGGGCTTCAAGATCTATTTTTGAGGAGCAGGAGGTACCATGAAGTCAAAAAAAATTGCTACAGGATTAATTGGAATCTTCCCCTAAAAAATAGCAGCCCCTACTTTTTAGGGTTGTAGATTTGAGCGGGTGGAAAAAGTGGGGGGCTAGAAATTGCCCGACCAGTTTAGGCTTTTTCTTGCCACTAGTCGAGCATCTAATTTTTTTTCAATTTTTATCAATTAAATTTATTATTTTTTACATTCATTTACTCACGTGAATTGAATATGCTAAATATCAAAATGAATGAGACCAGCAACTTCCATAAATTTTGGAGCTTAACATTTAAGCCTAAACTGCACTACAAAATTCATGGACCACTTGCTTTAAAATAATCCTAAAAAATCTCAAAGCACCCATTGATATTTATAGGAATCTCACCTTCATGGGACCCTAGCCTAATAGTGGCCTCTTCTGTCCACTGTCTTGCTAACTGTGGACAAACATAATTGTTTATGGGGCCTAATACATTAACCACCTTCTGAAAGCGGGTCAGTTCTCCGAATTAGCATTGTTTTGATTGATGCAATTGTGAATGAGGTTTGGAGTTAAGAATTTTTTGAAAGATATAGGGTCCAAATTAAGCATGCTCACAATTTAGCCACTAGGTTTCTGATTGAGAGCGGTCCATCATTTTAGGATCAAACTACTAGCGGTCTTGGCTGCCCAAAGAGGAGAAATTGGAGGTCCAATTTTGGGCATTAAATTTATAGTCATTACAAAGTACCCCAACCATCGAATTATTGTATTTTTGCCCATCATTAGTTGCACACACCCTTAAACAATAATATAAGCATGCAAATGACAAATGCAGATTTAAAAACACAAGTTGTTGGTAGCATGCCAATTCTGAGTTGGATAAAATGAACAAGAATTCTGATGAGGATGCATTTTGGACCTAAGTGATTGCTCTTAAGATGAGTAAGGTTTGGTAGTGGGTTTCTATCAACTTGAGGAATATAAGTCTGCTTGTTGTGCTTTTCTATGGAATTTTGAAGAGAAAGATCAAAACAAATGTAAGAATAGTATAGCTTTTCACAATATGTAGGCAGAAGACATTCTCAATCTGGTCCCTGTTGATGATTTAATTTGTGCCATCTGTATATGGAAAGAGGGTGACATTTGTTGTGATCTAAAGTAAGCCATAAATCTACTTGTATCCATTGTTTAGATGGTTTCTTGGAGGTTGCAAAATAGTGAATAAAGTAGCTATATAGAGTTGCATAGTGGTATTATTTACTTTGTAATTAATTTTATTTAGTTCTTCAAGTTTCTTAGGAGTCTTTGAGTTGGTGTGTAATGTCCCCTTCCTAGGCACTTTCTATTTTTAGCAGGGTTAGCCTATTTGTTGTGGCTGTGGCTCCTATAGGCTAATGCAGTTGATAGGGAACCCATCCGGAGACTAGTGGACCTTGCAGGGGATCATTTGTGGTGTTTCAGGAGCTCAGAGCTAGCTTTCTATTTTTTACGAGGTACTGCTATTTTTAGATGTCACCAGTGGGCTGGGGTGCAACTTCCATTGTTAGTCTTCAGTGACTGGGAGACAATTACATATAAATATTTTAATTTGTTTCTGTTGAGTCTTATGATCACTGCAAATGTAATAGCACTCTCTATATTTTCTGTGTGTTTCAAATGCAACAATCTTTCTTGCATTTATATTGAGGATGAGGCTAGGAGAGACATGTCCCTTCATGGGACATGTCTATTCATTAATCAATCATTTATTAGAATAATATAAGTTTGCATAATTAATAATCTATATAGTATAACATATATATATATATATACAAATACAGTATATTATTATTAATCAATATCTAAGTATTATATGTATTCTAAATGATCATACGACTGAAGCTACAGACATTAACACTCCCTCTTAGCTAGGGAGGATGATCAAATAGAATGTGTAGTGGTCTCCCTTGTCAACACATATGACCCTCACCATAGCTACACAAAACATCAACACTCCCTCTTGGCTAGGGAGGATGATCAAACAGAATGTGTAGTGGTCTCCCTTGTCAACACGTATGACCCTCACCATAGCTACACAAAACATCAACACTCCCTCTTAGCTAGAGAAGATAAAATCCATCAAGGTAATAAATCCATTAATTTTGAAAGAGAGAAGATATCACCTCACTATGATATCAGGAGATATGGTATATGCAGGAATATCAAGTCACATGATATTCACCATAGCTCATAAATATCCATGATATGTGTAATGAAATTACGTCTCATGATGTCTACCATATGGATACTAAGTTTACATAGAGATATGCCACTACCTGACATTTCTCATACATGGTCAGGTCAATGTGTAATACTAAGTTCAGAAGGATCCTAATATGATCCATATGGATACAAAGAAATTACATAATTTGTGATATGAAGGATCACCTAACATGTGATACCAAGTTTTACATATCACCTAACATGATATGAGGAATCTGCTAACACATGATACCAAGTTTTACATATCACCTAACATGTGATACCTGATTTTATATATTACCTTAGATCGTAATATAAGGAATCACCTTAGATCGTGATACCCAGTTTTCACATCACCTTAGATCGTGATATGAGGAATCACCTTAGAACATGATACCTGATTTTCATATCACCTCAGATCGTGATACAAGGATATAGTAATTAGAGAACATTACATTCCCCTTACATATAACCCTATTATGGTATGTGCATTGACATATCAAAATGTCTACCATAACGAATCTCTATATGAGGAATCACCTTAGATCGTGATACCTGATTTTCATATCACCTTAGATCATGATACCTGATTTTCATCACCTTAGATCGTGATACAAGGATATAGTAATTAGAGAACATTACAATCCCCTTACATATAACCCTATTATGGTAAATTTACTGACATATTAAAATGTCTACCATAACGAATCTCCATTACAAGATCGTCACCTTGTAACATCAAATACAAGTGTTCATTGTCTAAGAAGTCGTCACCTCTCAGAAATGTACACAGGATGGGTGGGCCCATAAGTCATGGAGGCACACACATGACATCCACCTTGACTTATCTTAGAGAGTGAATCCACCTTGGCTCATCCCAGAGGGTGGAAACAAGGGCTTTCACCTTAGACTTCTCTCTCAAAGAGAAGAATGCAATAACATACAAAATAATATATCACAGATGTTTGAAACTCCTTTTCATCTAAGGATTCATTCTCCAACATACCAAGTTTATCTCGAAAGTATACAACCTTCTCTCTAGCAAGAGACTTGGTGAGAATATCAGCCATCTGTTCTGTAGTGATAATGTACCTTGAATAGCATACTTATGCACTATATCTCTTATATAGTTTGCATCACTCCTGGTGAACCCCAAGTTATGTAAGAGTTAGCATAAAGGCATTTCAGCCAGCACACATGGGACTCAATCTCATGATCATAGTCCTTTGACTGCAAAAACCATCTTTATTATTGACTCCCTCTAAACCAATATGACTCAGATCCTCTAGATGCTCCCTTTAAATTTAAAGGTCTTGCACCAACCTCCTAAACTCCTCGTCCAAGGTTGCTTTTAGATGAACTATCAGACTCCCTCTGAATCTAATATCAACCTTCTGCTAGCAAGTCGTGTCTTTGTACTTTAGTCTGCATCAAGCTCTTTTCTTGAATGCCCTTTGATCCAACAACTTATCCATCAATCTAGGAATATCATGACCTAGATATATGCATAAAAGCCTTCTAGCCCACATACATGGAACTAAATCATTTGAATCACAATCCTTTGGCCTTTTATAGTTTCCTGGTCACTAGGGAAACCATCTCGATATGGTCTGCCCTTCTAAATCAGAATGATTAAGATCCTTGAAAATCAATTTTGGGAGATCCTCTAGTAGCTCCCTCTGTTACAAAACATTCATGGCCCCAATCATGAAAATATCTTGTTCCAAGAGACTCATCATCTGGTACATGATCATGTTGAAATTTTGATCATAAAATTATTCATAGGAGTAGTTTCTCGTACACAAATGTACTTTTCTAATTTCATAGTAACATGAGTGAATGTAATAAACTGTGGATTTATCCCTGGGCTTGGCAACACCAAACATTCATGATAATCTTAGAAGCTCCAAGTACATGCATCAACCTCTTGACCTTCTCATCCAAGGTTGCTTCTAAATGGTATGCCCCTCCTCCTGCATGTGCGCGATACACAAGGGGATTTAGTCCACAGTGCGAGCGCCGGTAATTTCCTTACTCTCATATCTTTCACAATTTATCACGTGTAATGAATTGTAATTATGGATGGCTAAGTTCAAATTAATATGGTTGATTCTAAATATGCAGCCGTCGACCTGCTGAAAGAGGAAGCAGTAACAATAATCGGGCCTCAAAAGTCTCAAGTTGCAGAGTTCGTATCAGACGTGGGGAAACGCAGGCAATGTGTCGATTGTGTCCTTCTCTGCTACGAATCCCTTGCTTTCCAATTCCAAATTTCCATATTTTGTTCGAATGGCGCGGAGCGATGCGTTGCAGATGGAGGCCATTGCAACCCTCGTAAGGTACTATGCTTCGAGACAAATCATGGTTTATCTTGACGAGGATTTCGGTTTCGGCGCCATAAATTCTCTGAACAATGCGCAGAGGGACATGGGATCCAAAATAGAATATAGATCCTCAATTTCCACAAATGCGACGAGGGATGCCATAAGGCAGGAGCACTTCAAATTGAATAATATGCAGTCCAGAGTGTTTGTTGCTCATATGAACTCATGTCTCGGGTTGAAGATGTTCGCGGAGGTGCACGACATAGGGATGATGGATTCCGGTTATGTCTGGATAACGACAGATGGCTTTACCAGTCTTTTGGATACTCTGCTCAACTCTTCCACCATGGCGTCCATGGAAGGCATTGTTGGAGTGAAGGCTTTTGTTCCTGATTCATAAAAGCTTAAAAATTTCACTAAAAAGGTGGAAACACAAATTTAGAGCTGAAAACCCAGACGAGGATTACGCCCAGACAGAGCTCAATCAATACGGTTTATTGGCTTATGACAGTGTGCATAATTCGATATCACCAATTAAATTTCAATTCAATCTTCTTTGTTAATAATGCTATATTATTATGTGTGTGCTGGGAGAATATGTGATTGCCGAAAAAGGATTTTGAATCAGGGAGAATAATTTGTCATTCATGGTTGTCTTTGTAAGAACCCTTCACAGCCTATGCTGCTATACTGGATGTTTTTTTGTTTCTTTGTTTTGCAAATTTATGTTTTTTTGAAATTCTTTCAATAAGGGTTTTGAATCAAACAAGTGACTGAAATAAAATCAAACTACTGCTGCAATTTTTTATAATTTCACCATGCAACGCTAAGTACAAAGATAACTGATTCCGGTGAATAAACATAAGCAAAAACGAGTTCTACAAAGCATAAAGAACCTGATTTATTTTAGAAGATGCTGCTGCAATCTTATTGTCATAGTAAGGGCTGAGATTTTTGACCCTCATTCTTCACACCATCCCTTTCCTCCCAAACTTCTAACCCACAAGAATAACTAGTAAAACTTGATGCGGCACTGTTCACGCACTGTAGCAGCACTATTCACGGTATTGTAGCAATTTTACTATTCATGGCATTGTAGCAAATTCACTATTCACGAGCACTGTAGCAAATCACTATTCACGCGCATTGTAGCAAATTACTATTCACGTGCACTGTAGCAAATCACTATTCTCGCGCACTGTAGCAAATCACTATATTGAAGCACAATAAGAATCTCTGGATATGTTGTAGTTTTACCTTCCAATCCTTCAAACCCTAGAAGGAATTCTTCACTTTTAAGCACAAATAGAACTCCTGAATCAAGCTCTCTTGAATGCCAAATTCACTGGATATTTCACCAACTCAAATGGCTGCAACACTGAAGATTTTCCGTTCTCCAATGGCGGCTACAGGTAGAAACCCTCGTTCTCCAAGCAAGAGCAAAAATCAACCAAAGTTCAATAATAATCATAAAACATGTATTCAGAATGAGCTCTTAAGTCTCTTTTATTCTTTTCTTGTGGGAGCTCAAACACTTCCTGGCCAATGTGGGATAAAAGATATATTCCCACTTTTAATTCTTTTCACTTAAAACTCTATAGTTTGTGCACAAATAATTATTTTAAAATTAATTGTTCACTTGGCCCCATCTATGATAAATCGACCCTTCACTTAAGTGACTTAAGTTATAATATAAAATCATATTATAACATTACAATATAAGCTCAAAACTATTAATAGTTATTTTAACCAAATAAATATTAATATCTCCATAATTACTCATCATCTTTGCACGTCATCTGAACTAGAAGCTGACATGATCAAGCCCCATATGACCATACCCCATTTCTAAAAATAGCAGGGGTCCGTCTCTACCTCCCTCAAAACTTACTATAAATAGAAAATTCTGCATACAGAGTCCTGCAGACCTCGAACGAAAGCCAAACCTCCAAAACCCCGACCATTGAAGAAGATGCATCCCTCAAAGGACCCTCTAACCAAACTCATTAGCCTACGAGGGATGGAATAATAGGCTAATCCCTCAACTCTGATGCTCATGAAAAATGGGGACATTACAGTTCGCCCTCCCTGAAATTGCTTGTCCCGAAGCAATCTCCACTGCAGAAAAACTCCAGTGCACTAAGAAAAAACAAAGGAAGGCTGAGAACTGTCCCACACTGAGACACAATTGCAGCACCAGTATAACCACATCTGAACAGAGGTGATCTACAATCCATCTGTCCAACTCTGCGCACTGAAACCATGCATCTGAAAAAGACCATGTACATGCGGATCAAAAGTAACATTGTCAATAACCCAAACCATGTACACACTGCAATACTCTCCAATGAACCCAGACTGAATTCTCGATGCACAGGTAGGATCCAACAACACACTGAAGAGTGTCCAACCAACTATACCTGGATCCCAAATCCAAAATAGAAGTCTGCCAAGAAGAATACTCCTTGACTTTTGTGGCTCAACACTGATCCCAACATCATCATACCAGAAGTGGTGAAGCAAACTTATGGGACCCATCCAACTTGCAGTACTAACCCTACCACCAACTAGATCCCAGTATAAGCGAAACACACATCGATCCACTGTAAGGAAGTAAGGATGTCCGGAATCACCTGCTACACCAAATCTCCCCCGATACTCTACTAGCTCCCCATGGGTATGAAATCCAACTGTACTACAAAGATAAGAACTACCAAGGGTGTCTGTATCACAACCACGATATCCATCCTCGGCTAAACTGTCATGGATGTACTGACTCTGCAAGTAGTCTCTTAGCAACTTGCAGCTACTAACTCCATCAACTGAAGCTGGCATATACCCATCCCATAAAGGATGGTATGATTCCGGAGCCAATCCACATCGACGCATAATCAAGTCCTCTACCTGTGGATCAAAGGAAAAATGATGAGCACTCCTTACTGTATAGTTACAGTAAAAGGCTCCAATCTCTATCAAAGGCTCGTCATTGACAACTCTAGAATCAGAAGATCCAAACTCTGGCCCTGAATTGCTAATTGGGTAGATGCCCTGACATATCTCTCTACATACCTAATAGCGTACTCTCGGTCATGAAACAAGTGAAGGTATTCTAATTTAAATGCCTCCAAAGCACTCTGGATGAACTTCAAATCACGAACATGAGTACCAACCTTGACACCATATTGTCTCTCCTCAAACCCTGCTTTCCAAAGGAGGTACTCAACATACTTATGTGTGCATTCGAAGTGAGATAAGGTTGAATCAACCTTCTCTCCAGAAACCCTCAACTGATCCCTCCATCTTTGTGGCTCAACAATCTGCCGAACAGGATCAACTACATGGGATGAAATAACAGGATTGTTTCCATAGGAAGGAAACAACCGAAGATGAGAGTCAATCTCCCAACCAGATGATACGCTGCATATATCTCGTGAAGAAGATGTAGTGTCATGAACAGTCACACAACTCACTGACGAATCCACCTCTACATTACAAGAACTCTCAATGACGTGCCCTGCATCATCTATCATTGTGCTGACTACTGGAGAACCTGACACAACCAAAGGCTCTCGACAACTCTCTACCAAGGTACTCATACCAATTGTGCCCACAACACTTAAATACGTGATGGATGTAGCCACATCCTCACTACAACCCGTGGGTGTCAACTCATCACCAACAACCACTGTAGAAAACTGAACTGAATCTGTAGCTAGTGAAGACTGCACTCGGCTCAACTCCACGGTAACCTCATCCAACCGTGACTGTGACTCCTGAATAGCCAGCTTGGTGCTCTCCCATACCTCTGCAGTTGCCTCAAGCTCATGAGTTAGCTCATCAACCTCCTCTTCCTTCCCCTTCAATGCATCATAACAAGTGCAACCCCACTCAAGAAGGTAGTCTCTGTAAGCTAATAAATGCAAGTAATTATGTTTCATTATTCTGACAGCCACTCGTAATGAATGGATCTCTATCAGGGAAAGACCACTATCACTGTGCTCATCTGACATAGGAGCACCCCAACCAAATACAGCTAACATCTGACGGGCAATGTCATAATGCTCTAAGGCTGTAGCAATCTGACTATCACTCACCTTCAACTGCCCGGTCACATGATGTCTCTGAATACTCTGGCCCCCATGTAAGCTCTCTGACCCACAATCTGCATTGTGATAGGAAGTTGTATCCACAATGCTCACCTCATGATCAAAATCATCATGTGTGCTATCATCAACGCACACATCAACAATTGAGGCACTGCTACTAGGCACCTCAAAGTGAATCATCTGATAAAGTGGAAAGTACTTCTATATCAGTCTCCTCACACGCTCCCACTCCCCATGTAACGGCAAGTCCCTGCAAGTCACAATCCTGGGACCTATCACCAACCAATGAATTCTCTAATTCATTTCGTAAGGTCTGATATGACAAATCAGACTCATTGCAACATGAGTCGTCCTCATAAACATCATCAGTAGTACCCAAATCACGAGTACCCACATCGTCCACCCATAAACCCTCTGCTATCTCATGCAGATGCAAACACATCTCGCTGCTGTCATAGAAATCAGAATTACTAGAGCTCGCATTTTCCATGCAATCCGCAAAATTAGCACTCTCATCATGTGAGTCAAAAATCAAGGTGGCACCAATAACATCTCCTGCACTCGCTTTGTCATCAACGCCATCAATTGGCTCAAACAAAAGACTGCTGTCATAAAAATCAGAATTCTTATCATGACTGATAACAACTTCTGGAGCACTGAAAGTACCAACACTCTCCTCAAAACTCACCTTATTTTTCATTGCTTCCTTTGCACTGATTAAATTATTTGTATTAGTGTTTACCTCCCTTTTCTTTTGTGATATAGACCCCTTAAACATAGAAGTCATATAACGTGCTAATTTGTCTATGGTTGCCAGGTGTGAAAGCAATTCACCCATCCTTTCCTGACTTTGTCTAAGCTTACCCAATTCTTTCATCAAGTTGTTTAACTGGTTTCTTTGTTTAATTGATCTCCTCGATTTTTCCATGACTGTACAACTACAAGACTGCTGGTCACTCAAAATAAATGTTTGAGCTCAATGATTTCCACCCCAACAGGATGGTAGGAAACCGCTCTGATACCAATGCAAGAACCCTTCACAGCCTCTGCTGTTGTACAAGATGTTTTTTTGTTTGTTTGTTTTGCAAATTTATGTTTTTTTGAAATTCTTTCAATAAGGGTTTTGAATCAAACAAGTGACTGAAATAAAATCAAACTACTACTGCAATTTTATTTAATTTCACCATGCAACGCTAAGTACAAAGATAACTGATTCCGGTGAATAAACATAAGCAAAAACGAGTTCTACAAAGCATAAAAAATCTGATTTATTTCAGAAGACGCTGCTGCAATCTTATTGTCATAGTAAGGGCTGAGATTTTTGACCCTCATTCTTCACGCCATCAATGTAAGAACCCTTCACAGCCTTTGCTGCTGTACTGGATTTTTTTTGTTTGTTTGATTTGCAAATTTATGTTCTTTTGAAATTCTTTTAATAAGGGTTTTGAATCAAACAAGCGACTGAAATAAAATCAAACTACTGCTGCAATTTTATTTAATTTCACCATGCAACGCTAAGTACAAAGATAACTGATTCCGGTGAATAAACATAAGCAAAAACGAGTTCTACAAAGCATAAAGAACCTGATTTATTTCAGAAGACGCTGCTGCAATCTTATTGTCATAGTAAGGGCTGAGATTTTTGACCCTTATTCTTCACGCCATCCCTTTCCTTCCAAACTTCTAACCCACAAGAATAACTAGTAAAACTTGATGCGGCACTGTTCACGCACTGTAGCAGCACTATTCATGGTACTGTAGCAATTTTACTATTCACGGTACTGTAGCAAATTCACTATTTATGCGCATTGTAGCAAATCACTATTCATGTGCACTGTAGCAAATTACTATTCACGCGCACTGTAGCAAATCACTATATTGAAGCACAATAAGAATCTCTGGATCTGCTGTAGTTTTACCTTCCAATCCTTCAAACCCTAGATGGAATTCTTCACTTTTAAGCACAAATAGAACTCCTGAATGAAGCTCTCTTGAATGCCAAATTCACTGGATATTTCACCAACTCAAATGGTTGCAACACTGAGGATTTTCCGTTCTCCAATGGCGGCTGCAGGTAGAAACCCTCGTTCTCCAAGCAAGAGCAAAAATCAACCAAAGTTCAATAATAATCATAAAACATGTATTCAGAATGAGCTCTTAAGTCTCTTTTATTCTTTTCTTGTGGGAGCTCAAGCACTTTCCTGGCCAATGTGGGATAAAAGATATATTCGCACTTTTAATTCGTTTCACTTAAAACTCTATAGTTTGTGCACAAATAATTATTTTAAAATTAATTGTTCACTTGGCCCCATCTATGATAAATCGACCCTTCACTTAAGTGACTTAAGTTATAATATAAAATTATATTATAACTTTACAATATAAGCTCAAAACTATTAATAGTTATTTTAACCAAATAAATATTAATATCTCCATAATTACTCATCATCTTTGCACGCCATCTGAACTAGAAGCTGACATGATCAAGCTGCATATGACCATACCCCATTTCTAAAAATAGCAGCGGTCCGTTTCTACCTCCCTCAAAACTTACTATAAATAGCAAATTTTGCATACAGAGTCCTGGAGACCTCGAACGAAAGCCAAACCTGCAAAACCCTGACCACTGAAGAAGATGCATCCCTCAAAGGACCCTCTAACCAAACCCATTTGCCTACAAGGGATGGAATAATAGGCTAATCCCTCAACTCTGATGCTCATGAAAAATGGGGACATTACAGTCTTGAACCATAATATTTGTAAACCATATATATATATATTGTCATGTCCCCTTTCTAGAGTGGACATCAGAGACGGAGGAGTTGGCCTATCATTGGAGTCTCGTAGGCTGACAGAGGTGATTAGAGACTCATTCAGGTTATTCAGTGTTCGGATTTGGTTTCTCAGGCAGTAGCAGACCAGTAGGGAGCAGTTCCTATTTTTTAGGAGGGGGATTCCTACTTTTTAGGAGGTGGTGTCAACTTCCAGAGTTGAGGTTCTATAAGGTCATCCCTTGGTTTCAGTTTCAAGAGATTTGGGTGTGTTTCCTAGTTTCTAGGAGCATCCCTAGATTTTAGAGATGAGACTGCCAGTTGTCCCAGGGTGTCCGGCATCAGTCACAAGCAGGGGACATATTTAGTTTCAGGATTTTGGGGTGTTTCGAGTGTTCTGTGGCTATTTGGGATATATTTTAATATTTTCGTAAGTTAGCGTTTTAATGTTTTAAATAAGGCTATGCATATAGCCATTTTGTAGTAATAAGGTGTTTTCTGGCTTCATCTGGCTTGATAGGCCTATGTGTTATAGCTCGTTGGAAAGGTCTCAAAATTTGCTACATGATTTTCACCTTCCAAAGTCTTTTTGGTGCTTAAAACTATTTAATTATAATAAAGTGACATTTTCTCTATAGTTTGGACGCCATAATTGAGAAATATCATTTAATTAGAAAGTGCACTCTTAATTATTTTTTAGGGTTCGAATTGCAAAGGAAAAGAGATATAAGGAGATGGAAACCTAATTGATGGCATGTTTTACACATTTGAAACTTGTTTTTGGCGAATTTGCTCTGGTAGAGCGATTCTTCTTCTAGGACGCAAACCCCAGGTTTGGGACTGGCTGGGATGTAGCCCTCAGCAGTTGTTGTCAGTGGATTCAGCAGGCTTTGTGCATTGTTTGTCAGAGACAGGGGTGCCATTCTGTGTTGAGGATTCAGAGTGCATACATAGGTTTTCAATAGAGAGGCTGGATTCGTCCAGCTAGGACGTGATTATTACAGCATAGGGCCGCCATTTGCAGCTTGGACATTATATGCTGGCTGTGGTAAATGCTTGTATCTAGCCGTAGCTGGTATTCTTGGTTCGTGGCCTTCATCTATCCACCAGTTGGCGCAATTGTTGTTTGTAAAGCTCCATCGAAGTTGCATAAGGGTTTCTACCTGAATATATAAATTAGAAATCTACCTGGTACGATTTGTATCAATTCTGATTTATTGAATGTTGTTACATGTTTTCAGTTTCCTATCATCTTTCATTGCTTGCTTCAATATTCTCAAAAAACACAAAAAGAAACAAAACATTCTGCAACTTCTGTCTATTCTATAAGACTACCAAAAATCTCAGAAATATATAGTTTATTATTTTAAAACTTACAGCAGATTAGTAAGAGAATCTGTCAAGGATCTTTCATATATCCATTCTAGACTTCCATATTTGTATACCTCTGTGCATGATTTCTACAATATGCAATGGATCCTCTAGATTAATACTCTTCAACATGTATATATGATAATTGGCACATATCCTAGGAATATAGCCGGCGTCCATATGCAATCTTAAGTGTTATCGGTCTGGAGTAAACATCTTTGAATTCCTCGATAGGTGAATGATATCTTCTAATGTTCTAAGTCGTCCGAGGGTATGAAGATTGGTATTCCTTCTCATAGTTGTGGATCGATGGCACTGCTTCTACTCGTCCTGTTGCTATTGTCATTAATGGTGCTGCTCCTGCTCTTCCCGCCAGGTTGTCGGGAGGCACCCGATGTAGAAGTACCCAAACATATCAATGCAAGGCTATCCCTATAGTCTAACGTGGGTTGTGCAAGCTTCTCGCTAATAGCAAAGTCGATATTCCTTGTTGAATTGATTTGAATGCTTGTTTGATACTTTCTTACATTTGCAGGCTGGCTCTGATACCATGTTGAGTCTTATGATCACTGCAAATGTGATAGCACTCTATATTTTCTATGTGTTTCAAATGCAGCAATCTTTCTTGCATTTATATTGAGGATGAGGCTAGGAGAGACATGTCCCTTCATTAATCAATTATTTATTAGAATAATATAAGTTTGCATAATTAATAATATATATAATATAACATATATATACAAATACAATATATTATTATTAATCATTATCTAAGTATTATATGTATTGTAAATGATCATACGACTGAAGCTACAGACATTAATAGTTTCATTAAAATAAATTAAAGTTGCTTACAAAATAAAATCTTAATGAAAATAGAGTGACGTTTAAATTAAATTATAAAGTCACTTTATAAAAGTATAATAAATTCACTTCATAAATATCATTTTGGGCATTCCTTTGAGGAGAAAAATTAATAAAACAAAGAATTAATAAATTAATTGGATTTGGAGCCAATTTGTACGTGGATTTTGAAGGCAATAAAAGTTAATGAAGAGATTCATTTGAGGATTATTATTCATTATTCTTTGGGATCGTTCAAGTTTGGAGAGAAGGAGAACTAGGGTTGGCAGCCTTGTCTTCAGAATTTTGAGAATGAAAACTCTTAGGACGATTAATGTCTATAGGTGTGAGAGATCACCCAAGGGCATATTGCTGGTGACTCCAATATAGGGGTTGCAGGAGACCTTAAAATTTCTAGATCTGAAGTAGAATTGAAAAGGGTCAGCAGAGGTATTTCTAGTAGGGAAATTGAAAGGAAAAAATTGCAGATTTTTGTTGGAATTCAGTCTAATAAAGTTTTGGTCAGTCATATAGGAGGAAAACAGAGGGCAGATTGGAAAGAGGACGAATTGCAGATTAGTGGTTTTGGGCATTCATTGTGCTGGCTGTAGCACTTCAAGGGCTGGCTGATTCATATGAAGGATCTAGCATAGGATTTCTAGGTTTAAATCATTGTAAATTTGGATCAGAATTATCAGCAGACTCGTTGGCTCCAAAATTTCAGATTTTTAATTAAAAGTTTAAACCCTAGGTCATATAGAATTGTTGTCACTACATATTGATGTCTGAGGTAAATTAATTTCAAAGTGTCGTTCCTTGCTGATCCTTTGTATCAGACGGAGCACACAAACTAGGTATGTAATCATTCCAGATTTAAGAAAATATTTAGTTATGATTGGTGGGGTGATTATTTTATGAAAAGGTCTAGGAGTTATAATTTCAGTATTTTCATTTATTATTTCCTGTATTTCCATTACATGCAAAAATATCAAAAAATCAGGAAACACAAAAAGCACCAAATAAAAATCAGAAAAAAAAATATTTAGAAATTACATTTCCAGAATAGGGTGGGATGTTTTAGTGGTATCAGAGTTCAGTTTTTCCTGTCGTCCTGTGAAAAAGGGTTTTTTGTGTGACAGAGTTTCAGACTTACATTAGGGAAGAACATTGCATCTAGGGGAAACCACCATAGGTTCCAGAGGGAGAAATAGTTTCAGGAATTCTTGGGATTGACAAAACCCTTTCTAATGATAGTGAGACTATCATAAGTGCTATGGGTAAGAAGAACAAAGGGTGTACTGGTTCCCTTAGTTGGAATTCCTATGCAGAGCGCAAATTTGATACCATGATGGACATGATGTTGCAGTTCCTAGGGTAGATGAAGCAGTCGATGGCTTCACATCATACCTCTCAGTGCACCACGTATAATGGTGAGTCTAGTGGGACTCCAAGTGGGGGCCAAGATACTACTCAAGTAGAGCCTACTCATTCTACAGGTTTTGTTTTGAGACCCTAACAATCTACATTTACTTGTAGGGAGACATCACCAATCACACCAAAGAAGACACTAGAGCCACAAGGATCATTGGCGGATGAGATCAGGCTTCACTATGTAGAGTACATGATCCTTCCGCCTGACATTAGGGACATGTTGGAGCAGTTCCTAAATCAAAAGAGGAGATCAGGACAGAACAGAGCGCAAAGCACCATAGGGTTAGAGGGATTTACAGTAGGTTGTGAGCAAGCTAAGCTTGCTACATTTTGATTGCAGTGACAGGTGTATAGCGAGATCATGGGTCCAGAAGCTAGACAATTATTTGTCACTGAGGCTTATGCTTGAAGAGGATACAATTAAGCTAGCCGCACTACACCTTGATGGCATGGTGCATGAGTGGTGGTATCATTGCCTAGTGCTGTTGGGTCATCATCTTATTACAACCAATGATGAGTTCACAAACCAACTCATCAAACATTCCAACAAGGACCCAAAGATGTATTTTAGAGAACTTCCACAACTTAAGCAGTATAGTTCATTGGAGAGTTTCATTGCTGATTTTCAGATGTTGTCTGTGATGGTTACCAACATTTCTAAGAGGAGGTTGGTAGTAGTCTTCATAGAGGGGATCACAAAGCCTCTACGCAGTTGGGTTAGGCCCTTTGATCCACAGACCTTACAGGAGGCCATGTAGAAGGCTCGGAGTATGGAACTTGCTGCTCTAAAGAGCAAGTTCTCTAAGCCTTTTTTAGCAATAAGGATAAGAAACTTTTTCACAAAGGGTTGGACCAGAAAAGGAAACCTTTCTAGAAAACTGATGATGAGCTACCCAATGACTTGAGATGAAAAATTATGTTTAAGGTGCAAGGAGCCGTGGGTTTCTAATCATAAGTGCCCTTTGAAAGGGAAGGCTAACAAGATGGAGTACTATACAACAAATGACACTAATTCTGAAAATTCAAACCAGCGTACTAAAACATGTGAAAGCAAAGCGGAAAGTGCATCCAAGGAGTTAGGGAAAGAGCAAGATGATGATAAACCTATGGTACACCTCTCTAGCATTCACAAAGAGGGTTTGTTTAGGATAAGAGGAGTCTTGGGAGGACAGTGAGTGATTGCATTGCTTGATACAGGTACTACGAATAATTTCAATGATGAAGGGCTTGTGGCTAGGCATGGGCTCAAGACAGAGGAGTTTGAGGGGTTTAGGGTGAGAGTTGTTGATAGTTTCACTCTCACATGCACCAAAAAGATTCTCAATCTCACTATGTGGTTGAGTGATTATGACTTCTAGGCTGATTATTATGTTGTTGGCTTCGGTGAGATGGATGTTATCCTAGGCATGAAGTGGCTTCATGCGATTGAGGAGTTTTACCTCAACTTGAGAACAATGGAAATAAAGTCGAGGTGAACGGCAGGAAAGGTGTGTTGAGGGGGAATCCGATGGGAGCATTCACATGGTTTCTTTGAGGATGAAGAGATTGATCAGACATGGTCAGCTAAAGTGGGCAACAGAGTGTGTGGTGATGCCTACAGTAGTGGAGCAACAAAAGCAAGATTATCCTCTAAACATCCAAGGACTCTTGACTAAACACAGTAAGGTGTTTAGTGATATACCACCAGACAGGGGCATAGAGCATATTATTGAGTGCCAAGCCCGTTATTATTACACCATATAGACATTCTAAGAGGCTTAAGGATGAGATAGAGAAGACTATTAAGGAGCTGGTCGAGATGGGTCACATCCGGCCCAGCAAGAGCCCTTTTGCATCGACTGTGCTTTGGTCAAGAAAAAAGATGGGACACTTCGCATGTGCATTGATTACCATGCTCTGAACAAGAAGACCAAAAATAGGTATCCCATCCCCTGCATTGATGAATTGATAAACAAGCTACATGGGGCATGTTTCTTCTCCAAAATTGATGTGAGATCCGACTACCATCAAATTTTGATGAGGGAGGAGGATGTGGAGAAGACAGTGTTGCGATGTCATTGTGGATTAGTGTTCCGAGACTCATCGTGAGTCACGCGAGTCCGCGGGTTGAGTCATACTTGGCGGATCAAAATGACCCTGACGCCTGGCTCAACGGGTAAAACCATCTGACCCGCATGACTCACCGAGTCAGCAAGCCAAGTGGTTGACTCTCTAAATTTGAGCCAGCTGACTCGGCTAGTGTCAAGGTAAAGTTAGAATTTTAAAAACGTAATATCTTTTTTATATTTTTTTCTTTTGACTTATTTCTAACTTGCAGCCCTAAAAACATTCAATTTGACATGCAAAAGTCACATCCAGAATCCGAGTGGGTCACTGAGTTTCAATAAAATCATTAAATAGAAGCTACATGAATGCCTCCCTTCCCTACGACAACTGCAATTTCTTGAGTTCTTGTGCTTTGTTCGACAAGAGATTTGGTAGGAAGAGATTTAGAAATTGCATTTTGGGCTTTATCAATACTGTTTTTGGCATCTTAGAAATTCAAGAAAATGATGCATGCTATGGAGTTTTATGTGGTTCTCAAGGTGCTAGTTTGGTCTTGGCTGCGGGGACGCTTCCCCCCAACCTTTACAGGGAGCGCGCCCCCGGCGTTGCCCCCGAACCCCGTGAGGGGCGCTGACCCTCAACCCCACAAGGGTCTTTGCCCCTTGACCCTATGAGGGGCGCCGCCCCTCAACCCCGCTAGGGGTGCTGCCCCCAGACCCCCGCAAGGGGCATTGCCCCTTGACCTCGTTGGGGGCTCTGCCCCTTCACCTTGCTGGGGGTGTTGCCCCCAAACCCCTATTTTATTTTTGAAGTACACTACAACTTTGAGTTTGTGTAGTATGAGTCATTATCTAATATCTACACTCTTGTCATTAGTCTTCCTAGATATTACTTGATGTATACTTGTCGTCTGGAAGACGACTTTTTCTTTTAGGGGGGATGATGTAGTCGGCATAAAATGTCTATTGTTGTGTTTGATATATTGGTTATCTGTCAGTGTATTAGTTGTCATCAATGTATTAATTTGCGTTTGTACTTATGTGATCGATCTTTATTTATGTATTTGATCAAATTGGCTTCTATTTGATGATGTTATTGTGTCTTTAAGCTTTATTCAATAATGGGTGCATGAAACAAGTTTTATCTTCCTTAAAAATCTCTAAATTTCAAGGGTTTTTTCACTTTGCCGAGTCATTGGCGGGTCATTGCCGAGTCATGAGTTGAGTTGGCCTTGCCGAGTTCGAGTCTGGGAACTATGTTGTGGACATTGAGTTTGTGATTATGCCTTTTAATTGAACCAATGCACTTGCTACTTTCCAATACTGTATGAACATGATATTTTGACATTAGTTGATAAAGTTTGCCCTCATTTTCTTTGATGATATACTGATATTTAGCCTCACTTGGGATGAGAAATTAGGGCACCGTGAGGAGGTGTTGAGTATATTGGAGAGGGAGCCCTTGTACACCAAGGAGTCCAGATGTGAGTTTGGTATGACAAAGTTTTTATATTTGGGGCATATTATCAATTCAAAGGGTGTTAAAGTTGATCTAGATAAACTCTAGGCTATTGTGGACTAGCCACCACCCAAGAATCTCACTCAGCTAAAGGGTTTCTTCAAGCTTTGTGGTTTCTACTGATCCTTCATCAAGGGGTTTTCACAGCGGGCAGCACCACTTACCAACTTGATGAAGGGGGAATTTTGTTGGACAGATTAGGCATAACAATGTTTTGAGCAATTTAAGAAATTGATGAGTTCATGTCCCATTCATGCCATATTGGATTTCACTAGACCATTTGAGTTGGAGTGTGATGCTTCAAGAGAGGGCATTGATGTAGTGTTAATGCAGGATAAGCACCCAATAGCTTTCGAGAGTCAAAAGTTGAGGGGTGCAGAGCGGAGCTACAATGTATATGATAAGGAGATGTTAGCCATAATGCATGCTTTGGCTAAATTCAAGCAATATTTGGTGGGTAAAAAAATTGTAGTTAAGATAGATCATAAGTTATAACAACTTGGAACATTTTGTAAATCAGTGCGACCTCAATGATCGCCAATAGAAGTGGGTAAGCTACAGGCTTACAATGTTGACATTGTCTACGTCAAAGGAAAGAGGAATGTTGTTGCTGACGCGTTGTCAAGGAGACCTCACTTGTGTTCCTTTGGAGAGATTACAGCTAATTGGAGAGTGGATTTTAGTTGAGTATGCCAAGGACCAATGCGCCTCATCCATCATTGATGGTACAATGCATGACGACAGGTACTTTGTTGTAAATAAGCTTATCATTTACAAGGGGAGAATTTTTTTGTACAAAAATCAGAGATGAAGAAGATATTGAGAGCCTTTCACAATGTTCCCATGGCAAGACACCCTGAGACTTTAAGACTTACAAGGAAATTCAGGAATGGTTCACATGGAAAGGTCTCAAATATGAGGTTCTCCAGTATGTGAGAGAGTGTCCTATTTGTTAGTAGAACAAACAAGAGTGCTCCTTCCCAACAAGTCTACTACAACCCCTATGTATTCCTAATCGAAAGTGGGAGAGCATTTCCATGGATTTTATTACGAGCTTGCCTAAGGCCCAAAGCAGAGACTATATCTATGTTGTGGTTGATAGGATCACGAAGTTTTCTCATTTCTTTTCGATTTCAGCCACACACAATAGCACAGGTTGTCGGTTTATTTTTCTGGGGGATATTCAGGCTTCATGGATTGCCGCGAAGCATAGTGAGTGACCGGGACAACAAAATTTTGAGTCACTTCTAGCAAGAGTTCTTTAAACTCAGTGGGATAGAGCTTACTTTGAATACGAGCTATGTAATGTTCTGACGTACGACAACCTAGGTATGACCCTCCCCGTCAACCTACCTTTCGTATGGTGGTGTACGACTATGCCCTCGTCGACCAAGTCAAGATCACAACCGTATGACAAAATGTCATACGGTGACCTTCTTACCCGTACGGTGGAGTGTGGACAGCCCGTATGGTGGATTTGGAAGGCCGTACAGTGTGTGCAAATACGATGGAGATGGCAAAGCCCGTGCAATGTAGTTACTACACCCGTACGATGCTAGTTTCGATCCCCTCTAATTTCCTGTATCCGTACAATGGCGTACAACAGGAATACTCCGCTCCGTAGGGACGGAAAATGCAATTCATATGATGGAAATATTAGACTCAAATAAGCATATCGCTTATCAACACAGCCATTAATAGCTTGAATGGAACAGATAATATAAATGTCGCTGGTTACACAAATCTGTCTTCAGCTGAAGACTTCCCAAATACAATTTGCCAAGCAAAAAGTAGGGTGAGGAGTGACTCCCACTGAAACTACAAGCTAGGATAGGGAGGATCTCTCACCTCTGAAATGACGACCATGCAGAAATCCAACTGGATTAGCAAATACAAAGAAACATAAGATTCACCATACCTACAACAATAACTAACCCAACCTTATATATGGGCTCCGGGAAACTTCCCGAAGGTTTACAAATGAGCCAACACAGCTAAAACAATTATAACTAACTAATAAAAAGGGCCTAAAAGATATTATAATTAAGTTTCGGGGCCATACAGATAATTAATTTTATCTTAATTATTTAGTTATATCGAGGACATTACAATCCTCCCGGCCCAATATTTGCTTTCCCTCAAGCAATTGCAGACTTGGATGCTTCAAAATCTGTTCTCTTTCCCATGTGGCATCTTGAATTGGCAAGTCCTTCCAACAAACTAGGTACTCCTTGATGGTGTGCGACCTCAGCTTTTTCTCTCTCACATCAATGATCTCTGCAAGTTCCAGACTAAGTTTTCCTTCTTCATCAATGGGTGGAAGTTCCTTCGAAACTGTGACACGCTGACAGACTGCCTTCTCAAGGCATGAAACATGAAAAACATTGTGAGTCCGACTTCCCTCTAGTAGTTCCAACTCGTAGGCAACTTCGCCCACCCTCTGAATCACTTTGTAGGGTCCATAGAAGCGTGGCTTCAACTTCTCGACACCACTTTTCTTCAGTGATGTTGATCTGTATGGCTGTAGGCATAGGTAAACCAAATCTCCTACCTCGAAACTCCGCTCTACCCTGTGTCAGTTAGCATATATCTTATGTTGATTTTGAGCCCTCTACAGGTTGTCCTGTAGAGACCTCAATATATCCAGACTTTCCTGCAGCCAGTCCTTAGCCCTCGATGCACGACTGTTGCCTATTGCCAGATCCACAAATGACGAAGGCTCGTAACCATAAAGTGTCTTGAATGGGGACATGCCTATTGACATATGATAGGTAGTGTTGTAACAGTGCTCTCCTAATTGAAGCCAGCAGACCCACACTTTCTGATGCGTTGAAACGTGGTTCTTGAGATAGCCCTCCAACCACTTGTTCACAATCTTCGTTTGACCATCCGTCTGTGGGTGGTAGCTGGTACTCAGCAACAACTCCATTCTTGCCAAGAAAAATAGTTCCATCTAGAATGTGCTGAGGAAACGGCTATCCTGATCACTGACTATGTTCTGTGGAAGGCCATGCAAGCGGAACACCTCTCGAAAAACAACTCGGCCACCTGAGTTGCCTGACATCTGACGGAAATGGCAAAGAAATGTGCATATTTGGTCAAAAGATCCACCACAACAAAAATGCAATCTTTCCCTTGTACATTGGGAAGTCCCGTAATGAAGTCCATCGAGATACTTTCCCACTTCTGATCACGTATTGGCAAGGGTTGAAGTAGTCCCACCGGTAAGGTGTTCTTGTTTTTGTTCTATTGGCAAGTGGAACATTCCCACACGTACTACAAAACATCATCCTTGAGGCCTTTCCAAGAGAATCTCTCCCGAACTTGCCTGTATGTCTTGAGGTGTCCTGGGTGTCCTACGAGAGACGAGTCATGAACTTCCTTCAATTCTCCTTCATCTTCAACTTGGGTACCCGATAGATTCTATCTTTGTAGTAGATGATGTTGTCAACCACCTTGTACCTGTCATCCTATATTTGTCCATCCATCACCTTGCATGAAAAAAAATTCTTGGAGTACTCAACCAACAGATGTGCCTTCCAATCTGCCAAGATCTGTGACAGTGAACATATGGCAGGTCTTCTTGATAGGGCGTCAGCTATCACATTATTCTTTCCCTTCACATACTCAATATCAAAATCATATGCTTGGATTTTGCTCACCCATTTCTGTTGCCGCTCGTTCAAGTCCTTTTGCTCTAGGAAATATTCAAACTGTTGTGGTTTGTCCGCACAACAAATTTTGCTCCTACGAGGTACTACCGAAACTTGGCCAGTGCGTGCATGATGGAGAGCATCTCCTTGTTGTAGATAGAGTATAGTCGCTCTTCTCTCGAGAGCTTCCGACTCTCGAATGCAATGGGGTGACAGTCTTACATTAGCACCGCTCCAATGCCTTCACTCGACGCATCGCACTCCAGGACGAATGGGCGAGTGAAGTTGGGTAGTTTCAGCACCGGACATGTACTCATAACTTCCTTCAACTTGTCGGAGGTGTCTTACGCACGCTCATCCCAATGGAAGGATCCCTTCTTCATCAGGTCTGTCAGTGGTGCTCCAAGCTATGAGAATCCTTTTACAAAACATTTGTAATAACTGCATAGTCCGAAGAATACACGCAGCTCCGAAAGTGTCCTAGGTGGGGGCCAGTCAAGAATTGCCTGAATCTTTTCCTGGTGCACCTGAACCCCTCAAGCGTTGATGACGTGAGCCAAGTACAAGATCTTGGTCATTACAAACTCACATTTGGACATTTTTGCAAACAATGAATGTGACTCCATGATTCCCAAAACTTCGCCCAAATATCTCAAATGTTCCTCCCATGTCTTGCTATAAATGAGTGTCGTCGAAGAATACCAACAAAAACTTGCGCAGTTGCTTGTTGAAAATGTGATTCATGCAAGACTGGAAAGTGGCCGGGGCATTGGTCAACCCAAATGGCGTGACCAAGAACTCGTAGTGTCCATAGTGGCAACAAAAAGTTGTCTTCTCGACATCTTGCTCCCTCATGCAGATCTGATGGTAACCGGAGCGGAGACCAATTTTGGAGAAATAGACTGTCATGTAGTTCATCCAACAACTCATCGATGCTCGGAATGGGGTATCTAGTCTTGGTGGTCTTCTTGTTCAATGCCCGATAGTCAACACACATCCTAAGTCACATCCTTCTTCTTCACCAACACAACCGAGGATGCAAAGGGACTGGAGCTGGGTCTGATCCATCCTTAGTCGAGGAGTTCCTGGATCGTCTTTTCTATCTCTTCTTTGAACTTCTTGGGATGGCGATAGGGTGTAGTGATAACAGGCTTGGCTCCCTCCTCTAACTCAACAGTGTGATCAAAATCTCTGTGTGGGTATACCAAGTGGAATATCTGCGAAAACAAAACCGTGCTTGCCCAAAACTGCCTGAAGCTCATCATCATGGTAGTAGACCTGTGGCCCTCTCAACGGTTTTGCTGAAACCAAACACTATGCTCCCTAGCCCACATCATCGTGTCTAAGGATTGCTTCCATCCGTTTTGTTGAAATCTCCCTCGGACCACCATTCGACATTCCTCTCAGTACCACCTTTCTATCCACTTCAAATGATAATTCCATCCTTTTGAAACTGTGTGTATTGGTCGAGGGTCTCCATCCATTGAACGCCCAAGATGACATGTGTATCATCAAGATCTACTACAAAGAAGTCATCCGTTACCATGTAGTTCCCCATGGTAATACTCAATTGTGGAACCAGATGAGTACATGATAGTAGGTTTCCTCCCGCTACATTGACTTCAAACACCTCGTGCTCTTTCATACGCAAACCTCTCCGAGTGACGAGTGATGAGTTGATGAAGTTGAGAGAGGCTTCGTTGTCTAGCATGACTAGGACCCGCTGTCCCTAGAGCGTACCACGGACTCGAAACACACTGCACCTTGGGGTGCCAGCCAGTTTTGCAATGACGCCTCCTCTCCGAACCAGTGTGGCAATTCTCTCCGGGTAATTTATTTCTTCTTTAGCTTCCCCTCTTTCCCTGCAGCTCAAATTCTTCATTTTCCTCCTCGCCGTCAGACACCACTTCAATGTAATGGATTTTCCTTTGCCTAAGCATCGGTGACCGGGCTGCCATGGATCCTTACATGTGTAACAAATCTTTCTCCTTCGTTTTGACCAGATGTGATATTGTTCACTGAATGCAACCTTGTATACCAAATGCGACTTCTTGACCGACTGACTTGCATTTGCCACTTAGTTTGAAAAATGAGGAAAATCATCAAATGTCAGGGTTCGTCTACCGAATTTTCGGGAGTCTGATGTTTGTAAACGTTTGTAACCATCTAAGAGGTGATAGATTGAGGTGACTATCTTTTGTTTGAATTCATACACATCAAGCAAGTTGGTTTAGACTCCAAACACACCTATCCTTAACAACTAGGCTGATATAATGGAAGCGAGAGCGGGAGCGGGAGAAAATTTAATGGCTTCTTCGAGTATAGTTTCTTGTCTTTCTCCTTCAGTGTGAGGGGCAGTTTGGCATGTGTGTAACTTTTGGAAGAAGATGAGCTAGTCATGTCACACGCCTTCTTAATTGCCTGGTGAGCGTGCTACGGTTGGACCCTTTGACCCAACCTTTCAGTGGTTCCATCAGCCCATCCATGAACAATACCGCTAGTCTCCTCTCTGAGATCTGTCACCAAGACGGACAGTCTCTGGGATTCGATAATGTAATTGTCTATTGGTACGGATTGTTGCAGTTGAGCCAGCTCTTTGAAATTGAGCTTTGGATCCTTCCCATCAAAGTGGTCTATAAGTCTCTCCGTGAATTCAACATGAGGTTACTCTATTGTGGTTGAGGGTGACCATTCCATGATGCCACCATTCATGAGCAATTCTCTAGGTGAAGTGCTGCAAATTTGATGGCCTCGTCTTCTGGCATTGGGTTGAGCTAGAAGTAGGTATTTGTTTTCTGTACCCATGCTCGTGTTGATGTTGTCCCAGTCCCATCAAATGATGACAAATTTATCTTTCCAACCTTTCGTTTGATATCATCGCTGTAGTATCCACGACTCCTGTTGCCCGATTATCTCATTCGAAGATCTACATAATCCTTGAAGGATATATCTCCCTCTAGATCCGCATTCCTCCAGTTTTGTTTCAGCTGCTCTTGCTACTCCTGGAAAGTGGGTTCTTGCTCTCCGTGAGGTGCTTTTGTTTTTTGGGGAAAAGTCGGCATCATCGGTCGAGAATGTGAGCGTTGTGTTTCTAGTGACCAAATTTTCACCATGTCCATTATGATCTCCATTTTTTCTACCTTCTGCCAATCTTCGCAATGTCTCCTCCATGAGATGTCGTTGTTCCCCTCTGACCATGGTTTCGAAGAGCTGAGCTTGGCTTTGGGTTAGCTCCCTTAACAACGCCATGATTTCAGTGGTAGGATCCTGCGGGTCCCCCATTCTGTCAACAGAACGATGCCTCCTTCTGGTGTATACCCGCATCCACTACCCAACAAGCTGGCAAAATCACCAGCTCTGATACCATTGTAATGTTCCGATGTACGACAACCTGGGTATGACCCTTCCCGTCAACCTACCTTCCATATGGTGGTGTACGACTATGCCCCCGTTGACCAAGTCAAGATCATATCCATATGACAAAATGCCATATGGTGGCCTTCTTACTCGTACGGTGGAGTGTGGACAACCCATATGGTGGAGTTGGAAGGTCGTACAATGTGTGCAAAGATTGTACAGCGGAGATGGAAAAGCATGTGCAGTGTAGTTACTACATCCATACGGTGCTAGTTTCGACCCCCTCTCTAATTTATTGCGTTCGTACAGTGGCATACGACAAGAATACTTTGCCCCGTAGGTATTCACAGTTGAGATGGAAAGTGCAATTAATATGATGGAAATATCAGACTCTCAAATAAGCATATTGCACATCAACACAACCATTAATAGCTGAAATGGAACAGATAATATAAATGTCGCTAGTTACACAAATCTGTCTTCAACTGAAGACTTCCTAGATACAATCCACCAAGTAGAGTAGGGTGAGGAGTGGCTACCATCGAAACTGCAACAAGCCAAGATAGGGAGGATCTCTCACCTCCGAAACGACAACCATCCAGAAATCCAACTAGATTCGCAGATACAAAGAAACATAAGATTCACCATACCTACAACAATAACTAACTTGGCCTTATATATGGGCTCCGAGAAGCTTCCCAAAGGATTACAAATGAGCCGACATGGCCAAAACAATTATGACTAACTAATAAAAATTGCCCGAAAGATATTATAATTAAGTTTCGGGCCATATATATAATTAATTTTTATTTGAATTATTTTTTTATATTGGGGACATTACAAACTACCACCCGCAAATAGATGAGCAAACACAAATTGTTAATAAGTGGGTGGAAGTATATCTCCAGAACTACATTGCAAGACAGATAAAGACATGGGTTAAGTGGATGCATTTGTGTGAGTACTGCTATAATACAACTTATCACATGTCTATACAGATGTCACCATTTATGGCCCTCTAGGTATGAGGCATCGAGTTTCTTAGATTTGCTGCTTGGGGATAATAGAGTGCCTAGTGTCAAGGACCTATTGTAGGAGAGTCGATACATAATGAGATCTTTGAAGGAGAATATTCAGAAGGCACAAAATTAGCAGAGGTAGTATACGGATCAACGAAGGGTTGAGCATCCATTTTAGGTGGGTGACCTGGTGTATATGATACTATAAGTTTATCGTTAGTCCACACTCAAGAAAAAGGGACCTAAGAAGTTGAAGCCACGAAACTATGGACCATTCAGAATCTCCAAAAGGATTGGAGAGGTGGCTTATGAGTTGGATCTACCAGCAAAGATACCAGTGCACAATGTATTTCATGTCTCGCCTTAAGAAGGCGTTGGGATACAAAGTAGTTCCTTCTACATTTTTACCTCCCCTAGGTGAAGAAGGGAAAATAATTCCCACCCCTGAGGCTACTATTGACACCAAAGAGTGCAGACTGAAGAGGAGAGTTATTAACTTATTACGTAATATCTGGTGAAGTGGAAGGACTTGCCGGTAGAGGAAGCTATGTGGGAAAGCGAACAAATATTACAACATCCTAAGTTGAGTGCTAGAGGACAAGCATTCTCAGGGAGGGCGGACTATAATGTCCCCCTCCTAGGAACTTCTATTTTTAGCAGGGTTATCCTATCAGCAATGGTTCCCGTAGGTTAACGCAATGGATAGGGAATTCATTTGGTGACTGGTGGACCTTGCAAGGGGCCATTTGTGGCGTTTCACGAGCTCAGAGCCAACTTTCTAATTTTTAGAAGGTATTGCTATTTTTAGATGTCACTAGTGGGTTGAGGAGCAGCTATGTCAATCTTCAATGGTTGGAAGACAGTTACAAAAAAATATTGAAATATTAAAGTTGATATTAACTTAACTATAATGTTTCATTAAAATAAATTAAAGTTACTTTATTGTAAATGAAAGATCCCCAATCCCGGTGACCTTGGAATTTACTGTATATTACAGAATTTGAATATTTGGCTAACGTTTGGTATCTTTGAATGGTCTTGGCTGAATTCTGATTTCTTTGTCTTTTCTTTGTGTTTTTTTTAGTGTTTTTTTTTTTTTTTTTTTAAATAAAAACAATTACACAACAAATGGAAAATAAATAGCATTTATGAAATGTAAACACATGCTGCAATTCTTAGTATTACTAAATTCTGAAATAGCACATACCCGGATTATCCAGCAATCTAATATATTAACTTCAAGAAAAGATCATAACAAACATACAATATTGTCCATGACAAGAATAAACACCAGCTATATGGGAATGCTTGGTGTGTGCCCCAAATCTGAAGAGAATGTTGTAATAAATCCACCAATGCCTCAATGAATGGTATGCCACCCAGTAATGAGAAAAGGGCTTCCTCTAAACCCCACGTGAGCTGCTGGAATGAAACGCCTAAAGCCAATAAGCTGGCCGCTAGGCTGAAAATGACTCTCTCCAAAAGATGTAATGTTGCTACCAAATCGATCACTTCCTCTGTCAATCCAAATGCAATGAAATACCAATCCAATCACCAAAGACTTGCTGAGGTTTGCGTCCCAACAGTCCAGACTTGAGGATTTCGTCCCAAGCCACAAATCGCC
>MU223868.1:254839-291497 GCA_018584345.1 Thuja plicata | reverse complement strand
CATCCATGACCAAATGAAGCAATTATTCCCTTATTACTCCGAAATGGTTATAAAAATAACCTTATTATAAATTATTTAATCACTGACTTAGGAAATATTTAAATATATTAAAATATTTCCCTTTTTGTCTCTGATAGCCCAAATCAACCAAATAAACATGAGTCTGACCATATCACCTGTCTGTGACTGATACTGAACTAGATGGGTCAACTGGCAGTCCCATCCCTAAAATTTAGGGATGCTCCTAGAAATTAGGGAACACACCCTGTCATCTTGAAATTGAAACCATGGAATGGTCCAGTGGGACCTCACATCTGGAAACTTCCACATCCTCCTAAAAAGTAGGGATATCCCCTAAAATCTAGGAACTGCTCTAAATTGGCTCCAAACTGCCTGTAAAGCCAAAATCCGGTCACTGTAATGAGTCCCTATCCATCTCTGCTAGCCTACAAGACTCCAATGATAGGCCAACTCCTTTGTCTTTGATGTCCACTCTAGAAAGGGGACATGACAATCCTCCCTTCCCGGAAATTGCTTGTCCACAAGCAATGCAACACTATATCACCACCATCCCAGACATACCGTTTATACCGTATGTAGTACTTTGACTGCATCTGCTGCTCCACTCTGAAAAAATACGATGTATCCCTAATGTCGGAAACAACTCATCACCCCCCTGAAGTGCAAGTGCCATCACAAAACCACTGCCTGGATCCCACATCAAGGCATAGTTCACACTGTACAAGATAGAGGTGAAGTAGATCACGTCATCACTGTTGAGTATCCAACCCTGACTGCCCTCGTGACCAAGAGTGCACACAACTGATCATTCTGCTCCTCTGTTGTAACTCGGATCAGTAACCAACCCAAAATCAAACTTGTACCAGTCCATGAAAGTCACCCCATAATCTGCCTCTGCCCAGAAAATAAAACTCTCTGACCGCTCATACGGCTATACCACTGTAACAGGCAATGCAGACTCTGGAAATGCTAAGTGGACCTGGCCAATGCAACCATTAACCCAGCTGGAGTCAAGGCATATGTAGTCTCCAATCAGTGGGGGTATAGCTACCTGACCCAAAGAGAGATGTGATACCATCAAAGATGACTCAAGCATACCCTCGACCCTTGTCATAGAGACCTCTAGAGTGGCTGATCCACACATGCGAATCATCCCAACACTATGAGAATGGAACCCCTCCTTCCACACAATCCATACCGACAGCCATCCAAGCTTGCTAACATAACACAGACCAGCATCAAACACGGTATCGGTCAAGTGGCCCCAATAGTGCCAATCCAAGAAGGATACCCCATAACCTGTCTCCACCCCACAAACAAATCTCTCTACAATCTCATACTCCTGAAGTGTTGGGGTATCTATTGCCATCTTAGGGAAGATAGGATGATATTGATTAGGGTAGCCATCAACCCAACTAGAATCAAGCAACATGAAGTCACCCATCAACAGTGCTATCGCTACCTCGTCATGCACGCCACATAGTCGTCTCAGGATCAAGGTGAATACACTAATTATGTCACTCATCCACGTGTAAGCGTATGTATGCCGAAAGTTGATCCCTGAATCATGTATCAGACTGGGATGCATGGCTTCACCCAACTGTTGCACTACTATGATATAAAATCCTAGGCGTGTGGAATGAAGTAACTCATCAAGGATCCTCCAATCGAATGCACTGCATAGGATGATACCAGGATCCCACACTGGATGGGAGTGCTCCCACAACCAAGGTTATATCGTACTAGAATCCCTGTGAAACAAAGCATCAAACGAGACAACACCTGGATCCCAACACAATCTGAACCCACATTCATCTGTCATGAGAAGATACTGATAGTGGAAAGCGTCATCAACAACAAATCTCCCTGCGGTCACCGTGAAACTCCCACCACTGTGATTACCGCCCACAACATCATGCCTGCTAATTCCCACACCATCTTGTAACCATAGCTCTGGATGAAGTCTCTATGACATAGAGGTGATAACCTCTGTCGGAAACCGAACGACATGATGGTGGATTGTTTGCTGGTCCCACAAACAATCCCACCCAAACTGTTGGGTCAGGTCCCTGCAGTCAATAACTCTATCCTCTGAAGATGGAAGTGCACTACCGCACCATAGATAGTAGAAATCTGGAGCCAACTCCACCTGTGTACCACCCAATCATCTACCAGTGGACTAAATGAGAAGTGGAGTGTAGTCCTCATGGTGCAATCAAGATGGACTCTCGTAGGCTCCCTCAATGGCTCTATGGCATAACCTTGTCCAACCAACTCATATCGATGAATCATCTCATCATCACCCAACGGTCTAAATGAGGAGTGATATGCACTGATCACTGTGTAGTCAAGATGAAGTACAACAGGCTCTCTCAACGGTTCTGTGTCAAAATCTTGTCCAATAAGCTCACTGTCACTCCCACTAGTCTCATCGCACGAATCTGGGTATAATTCATACATTTGATCTCCGATGTCCAAACAAGGACCTTTCATAGGCCACAACTGACCACCCTGATTTTGTTGTGAGATAAACTAGTGTCCATGGTCAGCTGTAGGTGGTGTAATATTAGATTTGCTACCTAGAGGAGGGAACAAATCAACATGAGCATTGTATTCCCACTCCAAGGACACTATGTTGGTCTCCTATGAAGATGTTGTAGGGATCTTATCCGGAACCATCACACAACTCTCTTGTGTGTCCATTAGTGTCACTGGGAAACTCTGTACTGTAACCGCCTCTGATGATGACTCTGGCAGTCCCAGACTGTCAGTAAGCTCCTTTAACTGTAAGTTCGCCTCCCGAAGGGCTGCCTGGGTATACTCCAATGACTCACTCATCTCCTCAAGCTCATGGGTGAGCCTATCAACTTCCTCCTTCCGCATCAGGGCATCATAGCAGATGCAATCCTTCTCCAGAAGGTAACTCTGATCAGCCACTAACTTCAAATAATCCTGCTTCAATATCCCCATAGCCTCATGAAGAGCATGGAACTCTTCCATGGAAAATCCGCTACTATCTTGCTCATCAGTCATGAGAGTGCTCCAACTGAGCGTAGATAACATCCATCGAGTGGCATCAAAGTGCTCAACCACTGTGTCTACCCTCCTGTCACCAACCTTGAGTTGTCTAATCAAGCAATTAGGGGTCTGAAAATGATAATTCGCAGGCATGTGTACTACCTCTGGATTTGTACTATGGTAGGATATTGTGTCTGAGTTCGGTACATCTCTGTAAGAGGTATCCAGTATGCATTCACTAATGCATGCATCCTCATCTATAGTATTGCAACTCTGTACCTCTGAGACCACCTCCTCAATCAATGATGAAATTGCTGTCACGACACTATGCTCACTCTCATCAGCTCTCCATGTGTTCGCACATACAACTGAATCACGATCGTGGAATTCAGTGCCACTACGAGTACACACTGCTCTGATTTCTCCTGGTCTAAGAAATCATACTCATCATGACATGAATTGTCATCGCACAATGCCTCTGAAATACCTGTATCTAGATTACTCTCCTGTGCAAACTCACCAAAATCAACCTGACCCTTTGTAGTACTTGTTGTTCCACCCAAATCAATGTTGGCTACATGTGTTTCAGTCCTATTTATAACTTTTTCATGTGCATCATCACAGGAGATTTCTTGTCCCACTTGGGTTTGCCCTGCTTTTGTCATCTTGTTTTCTTTCATTGCCCATTTCTCAATCAGCGTTGACATGCCTGATTGATATTCACTGAACACCTGGGCAAACCTTTTCATTTCTCTAACCAAGCCATTCATTTGTTGATTTCTTTTAATATGTCGGTCTTTCTGTTTGGTCATTATTGTCTTACCAGCTCTCAACTGAAAGCATAAATGTGTAGGCTAACAACTACTGAGTTGCTGATATGAATTATCAAAACCTTTTATCAAATACCCAAATGCTGGAATGATTATCAAAACTTTTTATCAACTATCCAGTTGCTAGAGTGAATTATTATAACTTTTTCTGTAGTCATCTGTGACAGAATCCCACAAACCCTACAGGCTGGCATGATGTAGGTTGATCCCCAATCCTGGTAACTTTGGAATTTACTGTATATTTCAGAATTTGAATCTTTGACTAACATTTGGTATCTTTGAATGGTCTTGGCTGAATTTTGATTTCTGTCTTTTCCTTGTGTTTTTTAGTTTTTTGGAGTTTTTTTTTTTAAATAAAACAATTACACAACAAATGGAAAATAAATAGCATTTATGAAATGTAAACACATGCTGCAATTCTTATTATTACTGAATTCTGAAATAGCACATACCCGGATTATCCAGCAATCCGATATATTAGCTTCAAGAAAAGATCAGAACAAACATACAATATTGTCCATAACAAGAATAAACACCAGCTATATGGGAATGTTTGGTGTGTGCCCCAAACCTGAAGAAAATGCTGTAATAAATCCACCAATGCCTCAATGAATGCTATGCCGCCCAATAATGAGAGAATGGCTTCCTCTAAACCCCATGTGAGCTGTTGGAATGAAATGCCTAAAGTCAATAAGCTGGCCGCCAGGCTGAAAATGACTCTCTCCAAAAGATGTAATGCTGCTACCAAATCGATCGCTTCCTCTGTCAATCCAAAAGCATTGAAATACCAATCCAATCACCAAAGACTTGCTGAGGTTTGCGTCCCAACAGTCCAGACTTGAGGATTTCGTCCCAAGCCACAAATCGCCCTCCGGAGCAATTCCACAATTCAGAAGTTTCGAAAATGTCAAAAAGGTAATCATCAATTAAGCTTCCATCTCTTTATAACTCTTCCCAAGGGCAAATCAAACCCTAAAGGAGAAATACACTTAGTACTTAATAATAAAATAATATTTTCCCAAATAAAGGTGTCCATGCTATAGGAAAAACATTACTTTATTAAAATGTTATAACTCAAGGCACCAAAAGGTCTCCGGATAGTGAAAATAGTTTATAATAATTCGAGACCTTTCAAAAGAGGTATCATTCGAAGACATCCATGACCAAATGAAGCAATTATTCTCTTATTACTCCGAAATGGTTATAAAAATAACCTTATTATAAATTATTTAATCACTGACTTAGGAAATATTTAAATATATTAAAATATTTCCCTTTTTGCCTCTGATGCTCCTAAAAACTAGGGAACACACCCTGTCATCCTGAAACTGAAACCACGGAATGGTCCAGTGGGACCTCACATCTGAAAACTGCCACATCCTCCTAAAAAGTAGGGATATCCCCTAAAATCTAGGAACTGTTCCAAATTGACTCCAAACTGCCTGTAAAGCCAAAATCCGGTCACTGTATACACTGAATGAGTCCCTATCCATCTCTGCTAGCCTACGAGACTCAGATGATGGGCCAACTCCTCTGTCTCTGATGTCCACTCTAGAAAGGGGGCATGACAATAAAGTAACTTAACTCACTAAAATGACTGAAAATAAATTGACATTTAAATTAAATTATAAAGTTACTTTTTTTATTTTTTTTTATAGGCCGAAGCGAGATTAATTATTATTATTTGTTGATTTAATTATTATTATTTGCTAAGATTAAGTAGACACGGACCCAAGACCTCCTAGATTAGATTAGAGGCTCACAACTTTACGGCTGTGTTGTAGGCTGTTGCATAAAATATAAAGTTAATTAATATCATTTTGGGTGGCCCTTTGAGTAGAAAAATTAATAAAACAATGAATTAATAAATTAATTGGCTTTGGAGCCAATTTGTACGTGGAGTTTGAAGGCAATAAAAAGTTAATGAAGAGATTTATTTGAGAATTATTATTCATTATTCTTTTGAATTGATCAAGTTTGGAGAGAAGGAGAACCAGTGTTTGCAGCCTTGTTTTCAAACTTTCGATAACAAAAATTCTCAAGAGGATTAATGCTTGGCGAGAGATCACGCAAGGGCATATTGCTGTTGACTCCATTTCAGGGTTCCAGGAGAGCTTAATATTTACAGATATGAAGTAGAATTGAAAAGGGTCAGCAGATGTATTTCTGGTAGGCAGATGGAAAGGAACGAATTGCATATTTTCATTGGAATTCAGTCTGATAAAGTTTTGATAATTCATGCAGGAGGAAAACATAGGGCAGATTGGAAAAACGATGAATTTGAGATTAGTGGTTTTGGCCCTTAGGCGTTCATTGTGATGGCTGTACCACTTGAAGGTTGATCAATTCATCTCAAAGATCCGGTGTAGGGTTTCTAGGTTTAAATCAGAGCAAATTTGGATCAGAATTATTAGCAGCCCCGAGGACACCAAAATTGCAGATTTTTAGTTTAAACCCTAGGTCATATACAATTGTTGTCCCTGCTGATTATTGGCTAAAGTTAAATTAATTTCATACAGTGTCATTCCTTGCTGATCCTTTGTACCAGACAGAGCACACAAACTGAGTATGTAATCGTCCCAAATTTAAGAAAATATTTAGTTATGATTTACGGGGTGATTGTTTTATGAAAAGGTCTAGGAGTTGTAATTTCAGTATTTTCATTTATTATTTCCTGTATTTCCATTACTTGCAAAAATATCAAAAAAAGCAGAAAACACAGAAAAGCACTCAAAAAAATCAGAAATTATATTTCCAGAACAGGGTGGGATATTTCCTGATGATTTTAATATCTTTTTAATTATTAATATAATTTATGTAAATATTAGTTATTAAAAGAATTCGTTAAATTGAAATCTGGTCAGATTTTTTTTCTCAAGCAATGAATGAAGGTTTTTTTTTCTGATTTTTCTGAGGCTGTTGGTTCACCCTTGCAATTTTTAGTTTTGGGCATTTTTCTTTATTCCTCCTATCTTTATGCTGTTTGTCTAGTGTTTCTACTCTTGGTTGTTAATCTTTCGATTGCTGACTCTGTACTTCATTAAAAATTGCATCAAACACATGTACTTCAAAATTAAGCAGCAAGCCTGATTAAATTGTAACATGAGACTAATCTTTAAAGTCTAAAGTTACAAAATATCAAATAAATAGGTGTTACCCCAGAATTTAATGTCAGAGATATCGAATTGTTTTATGTACAGATGTTGGTTTATGAATACATGGCAAATGGAACTCTTCGGGAACATCTCTCTGGTAAATTGCTGCCACCGCCCCATCTCTGCTTTCTATTAAACATGCTTTCAGCTTTAGATTTGGATCAACGTTGAGATAGTTTTTGTTCAACAACAGCAAGCTCCAAAAAGCCTCTAAACTTTCTCCAGCGCCTTCGCATTGCTTTGGGAGCAGCTAGAGGCATCCTCTACCTCCATAATGAAGCCAACCCTCCAATATTCCATCGTGACATAAAGGCAAGCAACATATTATTGGATCATAAGTTTAATGCCAGAGTTGCAGATTTCGGACTGTCGAAGCTTGCACCATTACCTGATCTTGAAGGGTCAGCTCCGGGTCATGTGTCAACTGTAGTGAAGGGCACTCCGGTAAGACACGAGCCTTGAAATGCCATATTTTTGCTATTGAGAAATTTTCTTTTTAACCACAGTAACATTATGCATAATTGACATTTGCAGGGTTACCTCGATCCAGAATACTTCTTGACTCACAAGCTTACTGATAAGAGTGATGTTTATAGTTTTGGTGTGGTACTCCTCGAGCTTTTGACAGGCATGCAACCCATTCAACATGGAAAGAACATTGTCAGGGAGGTGTGTTTGATTGTTGACGTTATTTTGGTTTATTGGATCCATTTCTTTTTTAGTGGGTAGCTTGATATTGTTTTTGGATTGTTGAAAACTCTTTCTTTTTAGTTTCTAATCGTTGTCTTTCCATGCACAGGTAAAAATGGCATATGATTCTGGAATGATGCTATCTATGATCGATCAGAGGATGGGTTCATACCCTTCAGAATGCTTGGAGCCATTTGCCAAGCTAGCATTGTCTTGTTGCAAGGATGAAACAGATGCACGCCCTTCCATGGCTGAGGTGGTCCACAAGCTTGAGAAAATCTTGCAGTTTACACCAGGAATAGATGCCACATTCATGCAGCCTGGTGAAATGGATGCTTTAGCAGAAAAAGGGCCATATATAGTTGAGATGACAAGTCAAAATCCATATGTGTCTTCTAATATTCCTGGAAGTGAGCTTGTGAGTGGAACCATTCCTGATATCAAACCACGCTAAGGCAGCTTATTTTTAGCTTGCAATGAAGAAATTGGGTCTGCCTATGGTCATTATTATCTGGGAATGTGCTGTCAGCAAGGGCATCATGAAGCTAAGTAACCATCACACAGATGTGTTGCGGATTGAATATGAAAACTGCATATACTGATTGGGCTTCTTGTAATAATTGCATTTACAAGACCCCTATGACTTGTGAATATCAAATTCCTAGTAGGCAAACAAAGAAACTTGCCTAAGTCCTCTGTGCTATTTTTATTAATGTATTATTGTAACACATTGTAAATAATAATTCTGGATCCTGTTTTATACAGGACTGTATCGGTCTGGCAGACTTTAAGGCAGGGGTCCCATGAGGGGGGCTTGGGCTCTACTTTTTAGGAAAGAGAGGTCCCATGAGAAATTTTTTTGGGGGCTAAAGGATTATTTGGAATATTTTCCTACAAAATAGGAGCCCCTACTTTTTAGGCCTCTAAATTTGAGCGGGTGAAAATGGGGTGGGGCTGGAAAAAGCCCCACCAGCTTAGGAAAGATTTATGCCACATGTCAACGATCTTCTCATTTGTTTCCCACCAAAAAAATAAAATTTAGAAGGAAAATAAAGCTCACTTTTTATTTTATATATTTAAAATTTAAAATCTCTCCAACTTCCTTAAATTTAGCAGCTGAAAATTTGAAGATGAAACATTTTATAGAATTCATGGGACTGCTCAACTTTAAACACTCCTAAAAAATCTCAGCGGGCACAGCTCTATTTTTTAGGAAGCCCCCCTCCATAGGACACTAGCCTAACTCATGTATTTTTATTGTTTATATGAATCTATTTTTTTTTAAGTCCTCGCTCTTGTTTTATACGGGACTGTATTACCCCCTCATACATTGAAACTCTGTATATCAATTGTCTATCAGTTTTTTTTTTCAAATAAATGAAAGAAGACAATGTGATTTTATATTGAAAGGGTCATGTGACTGGAATATTTCGAGGTTCTTATTGAAGTTTGAAATTGGCTACTCTCAGTACTTTGGCTTGTTATCTTACACTGCTAAGATTTGGAAATTTTGTAAGTTTACACGTTCTTTTATATAATTATTACTTTTTATTAGGAAAACAAATCTTGTAAGGAAAAGACTAATAAATAATCTGAAGTGAGGTATTTAAAATTTTATGTTCAAGTTAGTCTGGAATTTGTTGGTTATATAACTAGCACTTGCATTTTAATGATGATAGTAAAATATATATGTAATAATGATATTTTGGCGTTAACATGAAGACATTTGTATTAATATTTTTCTTAAGTAGGGATGTCTGGTGAAATCATTGCATCTTTCCTTTTCCATATATGCAAAATAATAACATTTTGGCATTTGTGTGGAAATTTTTTTATAGTAATTTTATTGTTTAAAAAAGATAAAAAAAAAAGTTGACTTTTGATTAGCTTTTTATGCCAACAATCTAAGAATGACATTTATACTATTTCTCCCTCTTCCATACCCCTCTCTCCCCTCATGCATCTCCCTCCTCTACCTGTATATCTCCCTCTCTCCTTTTTTGTCTCTCCCCCTTTACCTATCTCTCTCCTCTCCGCCTCTTCTTTCTCTCCCCCTCTACCTATCTTTCCTGTTTTGTCCCTCCTATCTCTCCTCATGTTTGCTTCTCTAGCTTTATCTTTTCTCATTTCTTCTTCCATCTCTCTTTACCTCTCTTTATAAACAACTTCCTATCTCTATATTTAACTTTCTCCCTCTCCCTTTCTTCATTTCTCCTCTCCCTCTCTATCTCCATCTTCATCATTATGTTGTACTATTATAGTACTATTATATGTACAATAATATACCAAAATTTTTCCTAATTCATTCTCTATACTTCTTTCCCCCTACCCATTATACACCAAAATACAATTGATATTTATAATATATTGTTATTTAGATTCTACAAAATATTTTGGTACAAATATATTTTTTAAAAATACTTCAAGTCACATGTCTCATTTATGTGAAATGTTAAAGACTCACAAATGTTGAAATTTTACAACTCCATGGCAGACACCCGCTCTAGGCGCATAGCTTAGAAAAATCGCAAGGACCCGCTCTGGGCGCATGTATGAAAAAAAAAATATATTTTTAATGGAGAATGAGCTTGAGCGTCTGCGTTGGCGCGATGAAGCCCTCACGGATCCTCCACCTCCTCATGCTCCATTTGGTACTGGTTCTCACCACATCCCTTAGTGGGTTTTTTGCAAAGGGAAACGGGAAGATCAGGCCTTTGACAGGGATTCCAGTTTGTTGTTCCCCCGATCTGATTATTTTAGGGATTTTTTCAATCACAGAATGGGGATAAATTATGGACTCATCTGGGGCAAATTTCCCGCTCTTATGCTATGTCAAAAGATAGACACAATGACAAAGAACGGGAAGGTCATAAATCCAACCGAAACTATTTTGGGAGCTTCTGGTCAATTATATGGGAAGGAGATTATTAAAGAGGATTAAGCGGAGCAGGCTGAGGCTGGGGCATTGCCAAGCACAAACACTATCTCTACGGTTTCTCACTTTGCTTCCTTTGCTGGATCATAGCTCGCACCTCTTGCGTACGATGTTCGGCAACTAGGGCTGCTAGGGCCTGGACCCGTGGGATTGGTGCGGGCTTTGTGGCACCTCCACCGTGGATACTCCGGTAATACCTGTTGGCTAAATATTTTGCAAGTCACTAAGACTACAACTTGCAAAATCTGTATTTTAGGCAGCAGTGTGTGAGATTACTCTCTCCTCTCAACAATAGGGGAGGCTCCCTTCTTACCGCAGGTGGCTTCAAGTAGAGTTGAACTGTAACACATACAGTTCCCCTTGCAACAATAATACCGGTGGCTCAGAGATTGACTTCAGAACAATCAACTAAGACAGTAGTGAATGAACTGGGGGCAACTGTACCGTAAAAGAATCCACATCTGTATCCAGCGGGGACATTGGAGGTTCATCCGTTTCCGGGGCTGACTCATGCATTCCCTGAATCTCCTCCGCTGCTTGGATTTGAGTTGCCTCGGGAGTAGTAGAAACTTGCAATTCTTCCTCACTATCCGAGAGATTGATCATCTCTAGACCCTTTTCCCTAGATGATGCTTCTGGTGTAGGAGCCTTTACCAAGAGTTTTCCTCTTTTGATGGCGAGTTTTAGAATAGCCTTGACCTCAGATGCAGAAGACTCCCCCATTCCTTTACCTCAGATTTCAGACTTCATACCCATAGGACCAGCTAGATCGAAGTCTCGACCAGCCTTGATTTTGATGCTTTTTATGCCCCTCCTCTTCAACCAAATATTTGTGTTTGCCAAAATATTCTGGAACCTATCCCATATGGATATATTCTCCTTTACTGACCAGCACGGTGGTAAGACGGGCAAGTTCTTGACACGATGCTTTTTGTACTCCAGATCCAAGATATCATTATCATCTATGACTCCCTCTGTAATCTCAGCAAGACGAAAGTCTATTATTTGCTTGACGGTAAGCCTACAATAATCCATCTTGATGATCTTTGCCTTAGTACGAAGATCAATCCAAACATCCTCTAGGCGATGTACATGACTCAACTGCCTTCGAATTTTGTCATTCATACCTCTCCAGTCAAAAGAACTTCTGGCTATGAATTTCTTCAACTTAATTTCTTGAAGTTCGAACTCCATATTTTTGGCCTTCGAAACCGTGTCAAGTGTATACCCGCCAATCCTTAAGGGATTGCGTGAAGAAATGCCAACCCCAGGTCTGTGCAAAGAATTTTGATAAACTTGAACAGCCATAAGTTGCCTAGCCAACTCCATGAGAATGATCTTATCTGTCGGATATCTTGGCAAAGTATATGGTTCTCCCCGGAAATACCCCTCTCTAAGGTAAGTGAAATTTGGGAACTAGAGAAAAAGGCAATCATATTCGCTGACTTTACTCCATGCTTCGTCAGAGACTCGCCTGTTTGGGAGTTCTTTATCAAACAAGCATCGATAATGACCAAAAAATGCATCTTGTACCCTCGTGGAATGCATGCGACTGGTTCTTAGGGGCAACTAATCATAAAAGGTCCATACGGGTACTTGCATCCTATCTCCTTTAGTAGATAGCCCTGAAAAGGAACCCAAGGCAGCAACAATGTAGACGAAATATTAATTCATGTAGAAAGCACTTGTGTTGAGTACTTGCACCAATTGCTCACAAATAGAGTTGCTTATGATTTCACCCCAGAACAATCTTTGTCTTGATTTCAGAATCAAAGAGAGATACTTATACATCCCTGGCTCAAAAAGATTGGATTCCCTGAGACCTCTTACCCTGCTCAATAAAGTTATGAGGTCATGGACCTCTTCCTTGAAATCAGATCTGTGTACTCCCTTCGGCCATCTTACCAGATTGGGTCTTTTGGTAATCAACCAATGTTCGTTGATATACTTCACACAAGCTGTCTTCCCATTTTCCCAACTTTTGAGAGCTTTATCAATTGTCATGTCCAGTATGACCGGAGTTGGGGGAACCTTAAAAACCTGATCAATGGTGTCTGGATCTAAATTGATGACCACTTTCCCATCTTGGTCTTTGATTGTTCGGAAGGTAGGATCAAAATGCTTGGCACAAGCTATTATGAATTTCGGTTCAAGAGTAGCTATTGGAAAAGTGGTGACATGGTGTATATAGCTTTCCCGGATACTAATCATTTCATCTTTTGTGGACGTATCCACCCTTTTCAGGAACTCTTCTATGTTCAGATGTCCGATCTCTGTATCTCAGATCTCGTCCATATAAGACATGATCAGAGAGGGCATAATGGAGATCTGATACTTGTCATATTGGTATTTCATCTTCTTCTTTCCCTTGTCTTTAGGAGATGCAGATCTTCCTTCCGACGTGACTAGGTTTGCAGCTGCAGTGACTGTCACATGAAAATGCGAGAAAACAAGCATTTCGTCATTAAGGAGAGAAAGATCCATTGTTAGATGTACAAACAAGAAAAGAGGGCAGCCTCTTAAGAAGATGGAGAGAAGTCTTTTGATGCATATACGCAAAATGGGTTATGAGGCAAAAAGAATGAAGAAAATATCTTCACTTATAACTTGGTGGGCCCTTTGAATATGACCGCATATGAGAAGGAAAGGTGAGATTTTTTGACATGATTGCATATGAGGTAGTTCACGTTTTCCTTTTTCAAATGAGAGTATGAAAAAGGTGGGTTTTTCTAGAGGGATTGCATGTGGAACAACACTTTGCATTTCTTTATGCATTTTGGGGAAGAACATTCTTGAGAACGGGGTTTTTAATCCCGACTGCATATGAGAATAAATGGCATTCTCATATGCAACTTGGAGAAGATGAGAAAAGAGAAAGAAAAGAGATAACATATATACAACAAAACAACAAAACAAAAACACAACCAAGGAAAGAAATATACCTTCTCTTTGCATGCAAAAAGGGAAGAACACAAATCTTTCTCTCTCAAGCAAAATCACAAAATTCTTGAAATGATATATGAATTTTGAGTTTAGCCTTGGAGGACAAAAGACACGATATATAGACACTTACTTTTGACACACTCTTCATAAATAATAAATGCAACTTCATGACCAATGACAAATGTCCATAATACAGTAAAGATTGGCATAAAAATAGCATGCAAGAGGAAGATTTCAACCAAAAACATGCCCTATTTCATAGCCATTTCTTTCTCATCATTAAATGCAGTAATAAAGAATGCAATTCGAATTGAAATGAAAAGAAAGAAACGTTTTGAAAAACTCACCAAAATCGCCCAAAACAAGGAGAGAAAATCGCAGAGATTTGTGGAGAAAATCCTGCAAGCAAAAACCGATTCTTCTTACTATGCCCTAGATGCATTTCTCTCCCCAAAACGCAGCCTTCTGTGGAGAAGAAACACACATTTTCATGCAAATGTTAGTTAAAAAACCCGTCATGGCCTTCCTACAGAAAAACGTTGCATTTTCATGGAGAGATATGCAACGAACTTGTCTGGAAACAACACCATACATTCACGCGTTTTGGAGGGAGGAAAACATGCATTTCGGTTTGCATGGAAATTATGTTTTTCAGGTTTAAAATCGACGCCATAAAACTCGCATATAAGCCGTGTGAGCACATGTTAATGTATTTTTAAACATATGTTATGCGAACTCAAAACGACCCCATTCTCCTTAAAACGTCAAAATGACAAATGTCATGGCACATAAAATCGACGCCTTACTGCTTTAGAAGACCAAAACGCACTTTAAGAAGGCGACAACATATATTTTAAAGTCTAAAAATATGTTTTTAGAACTAAAAATCAATGCCATAGACCTTTAAACAAACCGCGAGCCTTTGCAAGAGAAAGACATATGTTTTGTTTTTAAAACACATATGCTTTAGCATATGAAAACGGTGCCTCAAGTTATAAGACACTTTTTTTTTTTTCTAAAAAGCCATTTACATATGCGAATGCTATGAGTTCGACATGCTCCCTCTAAATTCGACGCCTTCGGTGCAAAGCAAAAAGCCATGGTTTTTATGAAGACCAATAACATATGCCATTACATCCGATATGCAATTTTATGAAAAATTGACACCCTCTATTTGGGGATAGAGAAAAATACATTTTAGGATAAATAGCATATGCTTTGCTGAGAAAAATTGCCACCATTTAAAAGATGAAAAAATGAAATTTTGTAATAGATTTTATATGTTATTTGAAATAAAATTGCCACCTTTCAATAACATAAAACCTATAAATGAATATGATTTCATTTTGAGAAACTCTATCTTTTTTAGCTTGTCAAATTAGAACTTTTAAATAACCTGAATATGTCAACGTTATTTAATAAGTCTCTATGCAACTTCGAACTTTAATGACTTGATATGTAGATGTATTTGAAAAATCTACTGTCATTAAAAATACCAAGTAAATCTTCACAGACTGATGTCAAATTTTAAAATAGAATTTGAAATCCACTTCGCATACAGGATAAACTTTCCATCCATGGTTTTGTCAAGAAAAAGTCCACCTCTCAACGATTTTTCAATAACATGCAGTCTGTCCTAAAAAATCCGCTAGCAGAATATGGAAACGCCTATAAATTGAGTTTGACTAACCCAAATTTTGCCTAAGAAAACTCAAAACGGCTGGGAAGACGAAAACTACAAAACTAAGCCCAAAACAAAACCAGAAACATGAAAGTGAAAGAAAGAAAAACAAAGAAAGACTTAAAGACTGTATGCTTTGAAAAAGATGAAAACTGAACGAGAATCAAGGGATAACTGATTTTGTTAAGTAAACCTCTCTTAGAACACCGACCAACTTAGAGAGAAATCGTACCAATTATTTAGGAATCGCGTAGGGTTGTTCAATTTTGTGATTGCAAAATTGAGGACAACAACTGGCTCTGATTGGGGAACATTCCTCGTTTGTTCTTCAAAACAATGAGGAGTGTAGAATCCAGAGTCTCCAAGTGCCTTTATCCATTCCATTGGGCTACAGAGTCGGGCGACTAAAGAAAAAAAAACTCAAAACCTAAAAACTAAAAATAGAAAAGACTTGGACATACTGTACAGTGGTACGTATCTTGCCATTGCTCAAAGTAATGCTTCAAATGTTGAGCACTATAAGGAGGTGCAAATGGAGTGCCATCACGATACGCTAGGATAAATGTGTTTTCTCCTGCAGCTTGATGAATAGTGAAAGGTCCTCTCCAGAGAGTATCAAACTTCCCATGCATTCCTTTTGGTTCCCGCCTTTTGTCCCAGAGTAGAACACGATCTCCAACCTGAAACTGCTTGGCTTTCTTATCATAAAGTACTTTAACCTGGTGTTGATGTGTTGCAAGCCGATCAACCACCTGAGTTATTTGTTCCTCCAAATGATTTAAGAAAATTATCCTTTTGTCTAGAGAATCCTCAAATGTCCTATCTTCAATGGCCTTAGCCAACTTAAGAGCGGGAATCTCAATAGTTATGGTAATTTCTTCATTTACTCCATAAAGAAGCTAGAATGGTGACATCCCAATCACTCTTTTGGGTGTAATTTTGTCTTCCCACAAAGCGTCAAACAAAACTTTGTGCCAAGAACGTTGATTATCATCCACCAGCTTGCGAATAATGGTAACTAAGTTCTTATTGCTTGATTCAGCCTGACCATTTCCCTGAGGATAATAATCAGATGAGTGACCGAGAGTAATACCATGCTCAAAACAAAATTGCGTAATTTTTGCAGATGAAAAATTTGTAGCATTGTCTGTTACAATATTGTTTGGCACACCGAAGCGAGAAATTATATTCTTCTTCAAAAATGCACACACCACTGACGATGTTGCATTCTTCACTGGGATGGCTTCCACCCACTTGGTGAAATAATCAGTTGTTATGAGAACATAAGTATGTCCAGCACTGGATGTTGGATTAATGGTATCGATGAAATCAAGACCCCATTGCTGGAAAGGTTCTTCGATCAAAACTGGCTTCAGAGGTAAAGCTGAGAGTTTTTGCTTACCAACAAACTGCTGACAACGATCACACTTGCGTACCGAGTTATATGCATCTTGAAACAAAGTCGACCAGTAATGCCTAGCTCGCACAATTTTATGGGCAGTCACTGACGCAGAGAAATGCCCACCGCATGCCATGTCATGAAATGACTCTAGCGAGCAACTTGTTGTGCCTTATCAACACATCGCAAGAAATTTCCGTCAAGTGATCACTTGTACAAACCGCTATCCCATAAGGCCCCGTTTGGTTGAGGGGTGGAATTGGAATTTGATGTTCAAAACTAGGTTTTGGGTTCAAATCTGTCGTTTGGTGGTTTAAAACAATAACCCGAATATAGTTTCCATCTTCCAATTTTGGGCTAAAATGAGGATTTCCATCTTCCATCCAAATAGGTGGAATATGATTTCAAAACCTGATTTTATGTTTTTTTTAACCCTATTTTATAATTTTGTCAAGTCTGTGGGTTTTGCATGAAACAAGGAAAAACGTAACAATAATTCCAAATGAGCGTAGAAGAACGGGAGATTATCCATGATTCATTAATAAAGCTTTCAAATATTAGCACACATGAGAAATTCACAGATGAGGTTTACAGTGTACAGACTCGCTTAGTCAAATACAACAACGACCATATTATCATTATAGCGACTATATCAAATACTCTTGACACTATGAGGATTTAGCAGTGGATCATTCCCAGGATTACGATTCTCCTGACTACTGATATTTGCACACATGACTGAACTTGAACAATTTGCTTTATTTATACTTTGCACTGTGGTTGTGCTCGAACTCTCTTGCTTGCTAATAAACTTTGGTTATGCCTGCTAGTTGACACACAATGACTTGAACATTAGTGTAATACATAGGGGCACCTATCTGAACTAAGTCATAGTAAATTTGACTCCCTTCATCTACTATATCAAATGTGAAGATGAAGCAATTGAAAGCATAGCAACATGTTTTCTTTTTTGAGCCTATGTTAGAAGTAGCAATGATTTCTGTAATTGGAGACTTCCTTATTGAAAAGAAACTATATTAATATGATAGTGAAGAAATCAGTGGTGTGATTTAAATATAATATGTTCGATCTCTTATAGCAGCAGATATCATTATATCAAGCAGTGATAAGTGGTGGACAAAATTGTTACGATAATGATATAATTCATTTGTGTAATGAAAGTCGGTGATAAAACATATGACTAATATGAGGTAGCGATTTGTTAAGAGAGACAAGTCAGCAGGGAAAAGGTGCCACGTAACTCATTAGATGGAAAAAAGACATCCAATTCCAATTTCAAATTTGGAAACCAAACGGAGAAGATGGGTTGACTCATTCATCTTCCGGGTCAACCAAACGGTCCAAACTATATCCGGAAGATGCAAAACCAGAATTTCAAACCCTATTTGTAGATAATCAGGTTTTGAGTCCAATTCCAATTCCCCAACCAAACGGAGCCTAATACAAAATGGGCTGCTCAGAGCTTCAAATTTCTTCTTTCCTTGTAAGTGAGATGTGCAGGACATTCACCATAAGTAAGAAAATATGCGATATCAGAATACCACTCGTCATTTGTACTGACGGACAACATTTTGGCAAAGTCTCAGGAAGTTCTTCTCTTTCTGGTTCATTATCCACCATTAGTTGACACAAACCTTTACCCCAAACCAACTTAGTAGGACTAATTTCAATGTCATATTCCTGGATCTTGGCAATCTAGTTTCCTCTTTTTGTTCCAAATTCCTGTTGAGCCAGAATTGACTTAACTGTGGTATCTGGAACAAGAACCACAACATGAGAGTTCAGGATGTAGAATCTAAAAGACTTTATGGCTTTCACCATCGCATAAGCATTCTTTTCCATCAAAGAGTATTTCAACTCGTGTGATTTTAGCGGACAACTCATGAAAGCAATAGGGGATTCAATATCCTCTGTATTTTTCTGCACAAGAATTGCTGACATAGTATGCTCAAAAGCATAACTATACATGATAAAGTTTTTAGTGTAGTCTAGGCAAACTAACACTGGCGCATGTGCGATCACCTCTTTAATCTCCTTGAAAGAATCTTTTCCCTCTAGACTCCACCGAAAAACTATCGTCCCTTTCATCATATTAGAAATATGACGAGTCTGCTTAGAAAAGTCAGGAACAAAATGTCTCAAGAAATTCACCTTCTCGAAGAAAGAATGAACTGCAGTCTTACTAGTAGGTAATGTAAGACTTTGAATTGACTTGACCTACTCAGGATCAATTTTAATACCTTCTTTAGACACAATGTGTCCTAGGAGTTTACCTTCTGTAACTCCAAAGATAGACTTTTTCAGATTCAGAGAAATCTCATGCCATCGACATCTTTCAAGCACTTGCCGGAGATGAATCAAATGATCTGAATGCTGCTTGGAAGAGATAGTTAAGTCATCAAGATATACTATGATAAACTTATCCTTGATATCGTGAAATTCTAGGTCCATGGCACGCTGAAAATTTGCACCAGCATTTATCAACCCGAGAGACATTCGGTTGTAAGCAAAAGTACCCCAGGGTGTCATGAACGCTATTTTATACCGATCTTCTTCTCTTACCTCAATTTGGTTGTAACCAGAAAAACCATCAAGCATAGAGAGCATTTGGGATCCAGTTACAGTTTGCAACACATGATCCATTATCGACAATGATAATTGTCCTTCAAGGATGCTTGATTCAGATTGCGGAAATCCACACAAATGCGGGTATCACCATTCTTCTTACGAATTGGAACAATGTTGGTCACCCAAGTTGAGTGTTGTATTGGGAAAATGATCCTTGCGTCAATCATCTTTTGGATCGTAGACAAGATAGTGCCTGAGATTTTGGGATTATACTATCTCTGCTTCTGCTTGAATGGAGCAACTCCATTCTTCAAAGAAATATCATGTTGTACTAATTTTGATTGAAAAGACTTCAAGTCATCATATGAGTAAGCCAATACATCCATGTACTCAGACAAGAGAAGAATGAATTGATGCTTCTCTTCTGGGGTATAATGTTTGCCAATATTGAAAAACTTAGGATCAACTTCCGTATTTAAATTATATCTTTCATATTCCATGACGGAGCTCGATCTAGCCTCTTGCTGATTTTTAACATAACGATCATGCTTATCAAACAACCTTTCTAGAGAAACTAGCCCTTTAGGAATTTTATTTCCTTTCAGTTGAATGAGCTCTTCTCCTATTTCAGGATTATTTCTGGACGTATCTTCTCGGGGAGGAGAACTACTTCCTTCGAAGAACAATTCATCAAAATTATCCTTTGTTTCTAGAAAGTTGATGATTTGTTCATCATCATTGAACACTTGCCAATGATCTGAATTATCAGGAACACTAGGACGAAAAAATAACTGAATAGTATATCTGTCCTGCTTGAATTCCTCATGAGGTACTAAACAAGTTGCTGAAATCGCAAGCGAATCATCTTTATCATTGATCTCTCTGGGAATTGTAGAAATGTTGAAAGCATCAAACAATTCTATATAGTCCCACACCAAGTTTCTATAATGCTTGAGTCGTTCATTTTTGGTTTGGTACTGATTTCTCACTTGACACACTACGAGCTCAACATCACCTTTGGCATGTAAATTCTTGATCCCTCTATTCTGTGCAGCATCAATACCCAGAAGCAATGCTTCGTATTCAATAGTATTATTGGTCTTATTAAACTACAGCTTGTAAGAATAAGGAAACTTATCCCCTTGAGGAGAAATTAAAAAAACCCCAACACCTAAACCAGTTGTTGCGCAATTGCCATCAAACTTGAGTACCCATACCTCATTAGAATCAATCGCATCAAGAAACCGAAAGGCAGCTGGGTCAGTATTAGCTAAACTTGAAGGCATATCTTTTTCAACCATTGTAAAAGAATTCTCTGAATCCCCCGGTGAAGTAGGCACTTCATCCGAAACTTGTTCTTCCTCAGTATCCGCAAATTTATCTTCATCTGTTAAGGATGTCGATGCTTCAGACTGATAATCCTCAACAAACTCTGAGACTTCAGTGCTGTGAAGATAATAATTTCCCATGCTGGCCGATTCAAAAAGAATATGAGAGTGAGGATCATCTGATTTTACCACTATATATTTTTTCTCCCTCTCTAGAAGCAGCTTCTGCATAACTCCTTTAACAAGAATTCATGCTTCAGAAATATCCATGCTTAACTCACCTCCTACGTCTTTACAAAAATTTTGACTGAGAAGCATACAATAGGAAGCAGGAACATCAACAACAAGGACAATCATTTTAATCTTCTTTTCAGGGAAAGAAGAGAATGCAAACTGAGCATCCTTGATATGGCCTTTAAGTGGTACTTGTTTATTCTCCATGGAATAACAATTACCAAAGGAATTTGTCAAAGTTAAACCTAGAGCATTAGCAACCTTAGCAGGCATGACATTATCCGATGCTCCAAAATCAATGACACAATTTCATAACTTGTAACCATCAATCAGTAGGGAAATATAAAAAGGCTCTATCTTTCTTGGAATAGATGAAGGAATTGTTACTAAGTTATTTGGAAGATTCTTTGAGTCTGGACAACAACAGAAGTCTGTGCGGGTTGAGATTCTTTGAAAAAGTTATTAAGCCTCTCCAGCTGATCTGGATATGCTTGTAGATATTCTACTTCAGACATTTAGATCTTAGTCTTCTTGGCATGGTCTATGGTATCAAAGGCTTGGAATGAATTTTCCAAGGACAAAGGAGAAATGTCTGACTGAATTGTTGGATTAGACATACTAGGTTTCAATACATTAGTAGATACTAACTGAGGAGCAAAACTTACTTGGCTATTTTTAGGAAGAATAGGCAGATGATTTCCTCTTTTGGCAATGGTAACGGGCACCTGGGTACCTTGACTTAATTTGTCTTCTTCTTCCTTCTGTCGTGCCATCCTTGTTTGAGATCGCATCATAACTGCATAGGCTTGAGAAAAATCTTCCTCTAGATTAGTGCCATCATAGTGTACATATCCAATACTAGAATCGCCAGCTGCTTCTTGATCTTCGTCATAAGGAGCAGCATTCTCCTCCGTTTGATAATCATCTGGGTTTGCACTAGCTTGATCATTTTCATAATACCTCGTGGCTGTCCTGCCCGGCGAAGCTTCAAGAGCAAGCCTCTTCGGAGGAGGACGAAGCTTTGCTTGATTCTTTGCTGCATAATTATGAGTAGCATTAGGAAATATTCTTTGTGGAATGTCCTTATATGGGGCAGCAAATGATCCTCATGAGATCTTCTTTTTAAGTGCAAGCACTTCATTTGCTAACTTTTGAAGCATTGGATCCATACTGCCTGAAGTAGACGCATCGTTGAAGGAATTTCCATTGGAAAAATTCCCTCTTGTCTTGTCTTTTCAAATCTTTCCTGCCATGATAAGATCATCTTCAATCTCTTTTGCCAGAGTTTGAGCATTAGCCAGGCTTATGGGAACTGCCCATCTCTATACGAAACTGACTTCAAGAAATTGCGTATTAATGAAGAAACATTTTAAATTCTTGGGAGTAGGTTGTGAATCAGTAGGAATCCTATTTGCCAATTTGTTGAATTTAGCAATGAACTCACGCATTCCCTCCTGCGCGTCCTTCTTCATTAGCGTCAGTTGAGCAAGCAAAGCATGCTCATCTTCTGCAAGCTTGAAACATTTTTCAAACTTGGTCTGAAGTGGGTCCCAACTTGTAATAGAACTAGTAGAAAGATTAAAGAACCAATCAGAAGCAATGCCTTGCAAAGTCTCTATAAAAATCCTTACCGACACATCTTCATGCTCTACTCCGAGAACACCACATACAATGTAGAAAGATTTTATATGCTCATCTGGGTGTTGTTTTCCATCTCCGTAGAACTTGGGAAAGTTCTTACGAGATCTTGGAGGCAGAGTATGTACTGGTGGAGTAAGGTTGAGAGGGCCAAAAGTTGTTCCCCATGGACCAGCAACTATTGTAGGAAAAAGTGGGATAGATGCAACTAATGATTTGAAAAAGAAAGGAGTTTCCTTATTGGGAATATAATTCTTCTTCTTTGATGGTGGATAATTGGTAGTTTGGGTGGGTGGTGATGTAGGAGCTAGAAGAGCAAGCCTAGCCTGCTAAGCCCAACTCGGTGTAAATGTTGACAATTCACCCTTCCTCCGTCGATAGTACTGCTTAACTCCTAGTTTGAATCACTTGAACCAACTCAGAAGTAATCACCTTGAAAGTATTTTTGGATGGAGCTTCACTTATTTCTCTCCTGTAGAATAAACAATTAATCATTTTCTCTTATTTCAGGAGAAGATTGCAACGTGAAGTTAGATAATAGACTAAATAAAACAACAATAAAATGTTAAAGAAGCAAAGTGTTCGTTAAAGGCACAAGTCCTTTGTTTCTTCTCCGGGATGAGAAACTTAAATAGAAGCTCAAAGTCTTCTTAAGTGAACTTCTTATCAACCTTGTAATCAAAATAATGTTCAGATCCCTAGCAGAGTCGTCAAAAACTGTTGGCTAAATATTTTGCAAGTCACTAAGACTACAAATTGAAAAATGTGTATTTTAGGTAGCAATGTGTGAGATTACTCTCTCCTCTCAGCAATAGGGGAGGCTCCCTTCTTACCGCAGGTGGCTTCAAGTAGAACTGAACTGTAACACATACAGTTCCCCTTGCAACAGTAATACCGATGGCTTAGAGATTGACTTAGGAACAATCAACTGAGACAATAGTAAATATATATAAAGATGAAATGATACAAGAGCTCAAAGTCTCTTGTCCTCACTTCAAATAAGTACTTTATCTATCTAATTCCTAATACTGAAGCCCAAAGTCTTCAGTCCTTGAAATATTGCAGCCACTACCTTCTATAGTAAGCCTTATCCCCTGAAGCTCAATGTCTTCAGACAACTCGAATTAAAACGCTCAAATGATATATGCAAAATAACTATTAATTTGAGAAAGGATTAACCAATGCAACATAAGAACACACTCGTTAATTTTCAAAACCAACAACACAAAGTTTGCCAATTCTTGTTCCTTTATTCAAATGCTCAACTTTGCATAATGAAACTCAAAGTTTTTAGAATACAAGAGAATTGCTTATATTTTTCTTGCACACAACAAGATATGATTATTTACAATGAGCTCCCTCCTTTATATAGGAAAAGAGGAGAGAGGAAAGTGGAGAAGAAAGGGGAAACCCTTAACCACTTTAATTTATTCAAACATTATCTCTAACTAACTAAGACCTATTCAAAGCTTATCAACAACTAACTAACTTTGACTTATTCAATGCTGACAAACCTAAAGTCCCTTCAGCATGATTACATGAGAATGATTTTACATATTTCTGTATAATTTGTTAGAGATTATACACTTATACAAAAACTAAGTGTCCTAACAACACTTTTTAAAGAAGATTGATGCACGTCACAAACTGGCAAAGAGACTTGTGCACAATACCTGGTTCTGGAAAAAATGTTTGTCGAGCAATGTTTATAGTCTTACGTGCACAACTCGCTACTTTTGAAATTTCACCTTTGTACCGACCTAGATCCTTCTGAAGTTGATTCAACGCCATCCTTTAGCTTGCCAATTTATCCATAGATATGCAATTGAAGGTATCAGTTTCTAGTTCTTGATGAACAATTTGTACAAATCCTGATAGGACTTGCTCTTCTGCAATCAACTCCCCATTCTTTGAAAACAACTTACATGCCAGTTCTTCAAGGATCTTGACAATAACTTCCTTGGGCTTGACGCATTCCTGTAAAGCATGTACTTCTCTGATCAGATTCTTCAAAACTTTTTCTTTGTTAACCATCTGATCTAAGAATTTGAAATACATGTCCTTTGAATGAACTATTTCATAAGCACATAAGACATCTAGATCAACCTCTTTCATTCTTCTCCAAACATCTAAATCTTCATTTAGAGTCTTCAATTGCTGATCAAAGATCTCAACCAACTCATGTAGCCTATCTATAGTCTTCTGGTTATTCCTGAGTATACGATACACATCTCTAATAATTGTTATTACCTGGTACTCCAACTGACTGCCCAAGTCATTTACCATCTTTCCCTTCTTCTCTAGTTCAACATGCTGTCGTGCATCCTCTGAACACAAGTTCACTTGCTGAGAAGAAGAAAACTTCTCAAGAGCATCACAAAGACGATTGTTTTCCTCCTTTAGTAAGTGTTTCTTTTTCCAAAGCTTTTCAGTCCTCTTAGTATACTAATATAGTGCATCATGAGCATCTATTTGACAACTCACAAATGATTGCTTTCCTAACTCCACCCTTGTGATATTATAATCTATGCTCTCAGGTTCATCTATTGTCTTTCTTATGAGTGGCTCTGCTACCTCAGCATACTTAACCTTTTGATCATCAATAATGATTTTCAAGAGCACTTTAGATTTATTACTTTTCACAACTTGGGTTTTACCTTTAGGGGAAATCTCAAACTCCTCCAGAGGCACCTCCTACTTATTCCTTTTCTGTGTAATAGTGCCTAACCAAGGAGGTAAGACAAAGGATGATGTTGAACCATCAATTGTAACCATGGTAGTTACTAGTTCCCCCTGTGAAGAAATATCTGTGGTGGATGCTTTCAAATCCCATTTATCCTCTTTCTCCATCTGGAACACCAGATCATTGTTAGAAGTAAGTGTATCTAACAGAGGCAACTCTTTAGGAAGATCATCAAAAACATGTGACAAGTCTTCCTTCTACGCTGGAGTAGCAGAGGATATAGGCGTAGCTGGTACAATAGCTTTTGAATGAACTGGGGGCAACTGTACTGTGAAAGAATCCACATCTGTATCCAACGGGGACATTGGAGGTTCATTCATTTATCGGGCTGACTCATGCATTCCCTAAATCTCCTCCGCTACTTGGATTTGAGTTGCCTTAGGAGTAGTAGAAACTTGTAGTTCTTCCTCACTATCCGAGAGATTGATCATCTCTGGACCCTTTGCCCTAGATGATGCTTCTTGTGTAGGAGCCTTTACCAAGAGTTTTCCTCCTTTGATGGCGAGTTTTGGAATAGCCTTGACCTCAGATGCAAAAGACTCCCCTTTTCCTTTATCTCGGATTTCAAACTTGATACCCACAGGACCAGCTGGATCGAAGTCTCGACTAGCCTTGATTTTGATGCTTTTTATGCCCCTCCTCTTCAACCAAATATTTGTGTTTGCAAAAATATTCTGTAACCTATCCCATATGGATACATTCTCCTTTACTGACCAGCACGGTGGTAAGACAGGCAAGTTCTTGACACGATGCTTTTTGTACTCCAAATCCAAGATATCATAATCATCTATGACTCCCTCTAGAATCTCAGCAAGACGAAAGTCTATTATTTTCTTAATAGTAAGCCTACAATAATCCATCTTGATGATCTCTGCCTCAGTACAAAGATCAATCCAAACATCCTCCAGGTGATGTACATGACTAAACTGCCTTCAAATTTTTTCATTCATACCTCTCCAGTCAAAACAACTTCTGGCTATGAATTTCTTCAAATTAATTTCTTGAAGTTCAAACTCCATATTTTTGGCCTTCGGAACTGTGTCAAGTGAATACCTGCTAATCCTTAAGGGATTGCGTGAAGTAATGCCAACCCCAGGTATGTGCAGAGAATTTTGATAAACTTAAACAGGCATAAGCTGCCTAGCCAACTCCATGTGAATGATCTTATCTGTCGGATATCTTGGAAAAGTATATGGTTCTCCCCGGAAATACCCCTCTAAGGTAAGTGAAATTTGGGAACTGAAGAAAAAGGAAACCATATTCGCTAACTTTACTCCATGTTTCGTCAGAGACTCGCCTATTTGGGAGTTCTTTATCAAAAAAGCATTGATAATGACCAAAAAATGCATCATGTACCCTCCTGAAATGGAAGCGACTAGTTCTTAAGGGAAACTGATCATAAAAGGTCCATACAAGTACTTGCATCCTATCTCCTTTAGTAGATAGCCCTGAAAGGAACCCAAGGCAGAAACAATGTAGACGACATATAAATTCATGTAGAAAGCACTTGTGTTGAGTACTTGCAGCAATTGCTCACAAATTGAGTCACTTATGATTTCACCCGAGCACAATCTTTGTCTTGATTTCAAAATCAAAGAGAGATACTTATACATCCATGTCTCAAAAATATTGGATTCCCTGAGACCTCTTACCCTGCTCAATAAAGTTATGAGGTCATGGACCTCTTTCTTGAAATTAGATCTCTGTACTTCCTTCGACCATCTTACCAGATTGGGTCTTTTGGTAATCAACCAATGTTCGTTGATATACTTCACACAAGTTGTCTTCCCATTCTCCCAACTTTTGAGAGTTCTATCGACTATCATGTCCAGTATGACCGGAGTTGGGGGAACCTTAAAAACCTGATCAATGGTGTCTGGATCTAAACTGATGACCACTTTCCCATCTTGGCCTTTGATTGTTCGAGAGGTAGGATCAAAATGCTTGGCACAAGCTATTATGAATTTTGGTTCAAGAGCACCTATTGGAAAAGTGGATACATGGTGTATATATCTTTTTCGGATACTGATCATTTCATCTTTTGTGGGCATATCCACCCTTTTCAGGAACTCTTCTACGTTCAGATGTCTAATCTTTGTATCTCAGATCTCCTCCACATAAGACGTGATCTGAGAGGGCATAATGGAGTTTTGATACTTGGTATATTGGTATTTCATCTTCTTCTTTCCCTTGTCTTTAGGAGATGTAGTTCTTCCTTCTGACATGACTAGGCTTGCAACTGTAGTGACTGTCACATGAAAATGCCAGAAAAAAAGTATTTCGTCATTAAGGAGAGAAAGATCCGTTAGATGTACAAACAAGAAAAGAGGGAAGTCTCTTAAGAAGATGGAGAGAATTATTTTGATACATATACACAAAATGGGTTATGAGGCAAAAAGAATGAAGAAAATATCTTCACTTATAGCTTGGTGGGCCCTTTGAATATGACCGCATATGAGAAGGAAAGGTGAGATTTTTTGACATGATTTTTTCATATGAGGTAGTTCACATTTTGATTTTTCAAATGAGAGTATGAAAAAGGTGGGTTTTTCTGGAGGGATTGCATGTGGAACAACACTTTGCATTTCTTTATGCATTTTAGGGAAGAATATTCTTGAGAATGGGGTTTTTAATCTCGACTACATATGAAAATAAATGGCCTTCTCATATGCAACTTGGAGAAGATGAGAAAAGAGAAAGAAAATAAATAACATATATACAACAAAAAAAAATCAAAAAACACAACCAAGGAAAGAAATATACCTTCTCGTTGCATGCAAAAAGGGAAGAACAAAAATCTCTCTCTCAAGCAAAATCACAAAATTCTGGAAATGATATATGAATTTTGAATTTAATCTCGGAGGAGAAAAGACAAGATATATAGACACTTACTTTTGACACATTCTTCATAAAGAATAAATGCAACTTCATGACCAATGACAAATGTCCATAATAGAGTAAAGATTGGCATAAAAATAGCATGCAAGAGGAAGATTTCAACCAAAAACATGCCCTATTTCATAGCCATTTCTTTCTCATCATTAAATGCAGTAATAAAGAATGCATTTCGAATTAAAATGAAAAGAAAGAAATGTTTTGAAAAACTCACCAAAACCGCCCAAAACAAGTAGAGAAAAACGCAGAGATTTGTGGAGAAAGTCTTGCAAACAAAAACTGATTCTTCTTACTATGCCCTAGATGTATTTCTCTCCCCAAAACACGGCCTTTTATGGAGAAGAAACACACATTTTCATGCAAATGCTGGTTGAAAAAACCGTCATGGCTTTCCTACAGAAAAAGGTTGCATTTCCATGGAGAGATATGCAACTAACTTGTCTGGAAACAACACCATACATTCACGCATTTTGGAGGGACGTAAACATGCATTTCGGTTTGCATGGAAATAATATTTTCAGGTTTAAAATCGACGCCCTAAAACTCACATATAAGTAGTGTGAGCACATTTTAATGTATTTTTAAACATATGATATGCGAACTCAAAACGATGCCATTCTCCTTTAAACATCAAAATGACACATGTCATGGCACATAAAATCGATGCCTTACTGCTTTAGAAGACCAAAATGCACTTTGAGAAGGCGACAACATATATTTTAAAGTCTAAAAATATGTTTTTAGAACTAAAAATTGATGCCATAGACCTTTAAACAAATCGCAAGCCTTTACAAGAGAAAGACATATGTTTTGTTTTTAAAACACATATTCTTTAGCATATGAAAACGGTGCCTCAAGTTATAAGAAACATTTTTTTCTAAAAGTCCATTTACATATGCGAATGCTATGAGTTCTATATGCTCCCTCCTCTAAATTTGACGCCTTCTGTGCAAAGCAAAAAGCCACGGTTTTTATTAAGACCAATAACATATGCCGTTACATTCGATATGTAATTTTATGAAAAATCGACACCCTCTATTTGGAGATAGAGAAAAATGCATTTTAGGATAAATAGCACATGCGTTGTTGAGAAAAACTGCCACCATTTAAAATATGAAAAGGTGAGAATGACATTTTCTAATGGATTTTATATGTTATTTGAAATAAAATCCCCTTCTTTCAATAACATAAAACCTATAAATGAATATGATTTCATTTTGATAAACTCTATCTTTTTTAGCTTGTCAAATTAGAACTTTTAAATAACCTAACTATGTCAACATTATTTAATAAGTCTTTATGCAACTTCAAACTTTAACAACTTGATATGCAGATGTATTTGAAAAATCTACTGTCATTAAAAATACCAAGTAAATCTTCACAGAATGATGTGAAATTTTAAAATGGAATTTGAAATCCACTTCGCATACAGGATAAACTTTCCATGCATGGGTTTGACAAGAAAAAGTCCACCTCTCAACAATTTTTCAACAACATGCAGTCTATCCTAAAAAATCCACTGGCTAAATATGGAAACGCCTATAAATTGAGTTTGACTAACCCAAATTTCGCCTAAGAAGATTCAAAACAACCGGGAAGATGAAAACTAAAAAACTAAGCCCAAAGCAAAACTAGAAACAAGAAAGCAAAAGCAAGGAAAACAAAGAAAGACTCAAAGATTGGATGCTTTGAAAAAGATTAAAACTGAACGAGAATCAAGGGATAACTAATTTTTCTAAGCAAACCTCTCCCAGAACACCGACCAACTTAGAGAGAAATCCTACCAATTGTTTAGAAATCGCGTAGGGTTGTTCAATTATGTGAATGCAAAATTGAGGACAACAATACCCTTCCTCAGCAAGCTGTGAGGCAACACCGAGGTAGAATGCAGGGTTGTGGGAGTGAGCGAAGGCATACTTCAAGACCGACATAGCTTTGTCCCGACATATGTGATAAATATTTTTCTTTTAATGCAAATAATGAAGATTTACTTGTGGAATAAAACTTGTGCAATAATAATGCGGATCTGCACGAGCCTCCAGCTAAAAGGACGCTGCATCATTCTGATAAGGATCCTTCCATCCATGCCATAAATCAGGTATAGGTTAAGATCCCTCATACTACTATTATTGAATCTTCTGATTTGTGGAGAGGTTTTGATTTATCTATTAAGAGTATTATAATGCAAGTCTGGGGTCTAACTATTACTTTATCATAACTACAAAATGAGGTAGAAATGATATTTTTGGATATTCTGTATTTCCAAATCTTTCTATTGACACTTTTGTTTTAGTTTTTTATTTTGAGGAAGAAAAAAAACAAGCTCTAGCTAAACCATTTCATAACCTAATAAATACTGTTATTCTTACCTCTGAATGGAAAAAAAATTTCAAGTAAGGCAACCCATTTTTGCTAGGGTTCTAACCTGGTTTACGCTACCTGGTCTTCCTTACAAATTCAATGATTTTTCATATTTTAAAAGAGATTGGGAATTCCATTGGAGAATTTGTGAGAACAAACCGTTGTATTTCGAACAGTGTAATGATAACAAAAGTGTGTGTTCTACTTTCTCCATCCTTTTTTGTTCCGTCCATTTGTAAATTTGACTCTCCTTTCAGATCATGGAGGCAGCCTATTATTAAGGATTCACCAGGTTTACACAAGGAAGCCATCTCTATTGATACAGACTTTTTCACTATGTTTGAATACCCAGATTGGGCTTCTGTTTCTCCTCTTCGGAAGCTACAAAGAGATGATTCCCTGTAATCATCCCCAACCATTTCACAAGATTATGCCTCATCACATGTTCCCTCCTTCTCCTTTGATGTCCCCCCATTTCCTACTTCCGCATGTTTTCAGCCATCGACTCATATTCCACAACCCCCCTCATAACCTTTCTTCTACTTCTACGGAGGTTTCCCCTCATAAATCCCTTTCATGAATCTTGTCTGTGACTAATGGATTGTCTCTTTCAAAAAAACATCTGGTCTCTCAGCATGCATCTCCCATGATCTTAAAAGAATCCTCCACACCACACACCTCACCAATTTTTGTCCCTTTATTACCTCCTCAATCTTCCACTTTGGAGGCCTCCCCTCGGATTTCTCCTGCTTCAACTCTATCTAAGCTTGCCCCTTCTTTCATGCCACTTGTTCCTGCACCACCTTCATCCACCTCATCTATTCTTCCAATTATCGCTAATCCCCCTTTGGAACATGGGCCGGTGAAAGGATCTTTGGATAATCCATTTATTAATATGCCATCTCCTCAAGTGGTTTTGCAAATAGAAGAAATTGTGAAAGAAGCTAATGTTGTCCTAGATGACAGACTGCAGATTCTATTATTGATTGTTTTGAAACTTCTTTATCCTGGTTATCATGTAATGGTGAGATCCCCAAAACTAAAAATCCTTATGAAATTCTCTCTCCAGATGTGGACTCCTCTTTATTAGAGGTCCCAGTTACTTTTTCTCCTACTCTAGATGGTGTCATTAGACATAACAAGAAGGACCATCAAGCTACTACATGCCCTATTTTTCAATTTCTTTCTTCTAAGTTATCTCCTACATCATCTTCCAAACGAAGGGGAATACCTTCAAAAGACTCTAAGCTTAGAGATGAGATTAATGCATGGATTCAAGCAACACTACCTCTTTTACTATTTCTAAAAAAGATAGGAAGAAAGCTTCACTCAGCCCCACTACTACAAGGGGTGCCAAAGCCAAAAGATGCCTCAAATCTGAGTATTCTAGAGGATTGATCTCTACAAATACTCATGAAAGGAGGGGAGTCGAGTCTTCCCCTTTGGAGTCATGATAATCCTTTCATGGAATGTTAGGGCATTAAATGCCCCTAACAAGCAGCGGCTCATTAAGATCCAATTATATAACTCTAATTTTGACCTTGCTCTTCTTCAAGAAACTAAATTGTCTATTGATGCTGCCCCTAAATTGTTCAAATCTTGTAATATGGGAAATTTTTGGGTCACCCCCTCTTATGGTGCATCTGGAGGTCTTGCGGTTGTATGGGACCCAAATAAGGTATATGTTGAACAAATAGCATTTTGGAAATATTAGATGCTTTCATTAGTTAAGAGTTGTTCCATGAAATTGTCCTTTTGGCTATTCAACATTTATGGCCCTTCTTCTACTACAGATAAAAGTAAGCTCTGGACCCTTCTCGGTGATTTTTTAAAGGCTCTTCAAGGGGAATTGGTCATTATGGGTGGAGAATTTAATGTTGTTTTAAATTATGATGAAAAATGTGGAGGGATTCTTCCTTCCCCTAAGGTCATGATCGAGTTTAATCAATTCATACATGATAATAATATCTTAGACATCTCCCCCAAGGTGGGTAAGTTCACTTGGACAAACCGCCGCGTTTATTTATGTAATATTGCAGAACGGTTGGATCACTTTCTTCTGTCTGATTTATTTCTTCAGTCTAAAATAGATTATTGTTCTCTTATTCTACCTGTTTCTGGGTTAGACCATTTCCTGATTTTGCTTCAGTTGTCTGATTCCTCTTTTCATCATAAAGGTACCTTTAAGGTTAAACCAATATGGTTTTTTGATAATTCTTTCATCCCTCTATTAAAATAATGGTGGAAAAATTCTCCTTATATGAAGGGAACTTAATTATTTAGATTGGTTAAGAAATTACAGCTTCTCAAACTGAAAATTAAAAAATGGAACATCACTTCCTTTAAGAATATCTTCCAAGAGAAAACAAGATTGCAACTAGAATTATCTATGGTTAATGATTATGTTATTCAAAATGGGATGGATGCTCAGTCCTTTGTTTGATAGAAAGAACTTTGAAGTGACTTAGAGGAGGTGATTCTTTGAGAAGAGATTTACTGGAAACAAAAGTCTCGTGAAACTTGGCTTGCAGATGGTGATAGGAAGACAAAGGTTTTCCATGCATCAACTAAGTTAAGGTGCCTTCATAATAAAATCATTAGCCTATTAGAGGATGAGGAAGAAATAGCAGGTGAAGGTGTGTCATTTTTCTCAAATTTATTTAGTAAACAACAAGTTCACCCTTCTCCTTCCCTTCTGGACACCATCCCTAACTGTGTTTCTGAGATAGACAATTCTATGCTTATGGCTCCCTTTTCTCTATAAGAACTTAGGGATATAGTTTTATCTATGGCCCCAGATACAGCCCCAGGACTAGATGGGATCACCATGCTTTTCTTCCAACAATGTTGGGACTTTATAGGTAATGATTTATTACTTGCGTTAGAAGAAGCCAGAATCCATAAGACTATGCTAAAAGAGTTTAATCATACTTGGATTACAATTATCCCTAAAAAAGATAACCCTAAAACTTTTGTTGACTTTCACCCTATTTCACTTTGTAATTCTTTATATAAAATCTTTACTAAAGCTATAACCATGCAATTATCTAGAATTCTTCCTAAAATTATATCATATGAACAAGGGGGTTTTGTCCCCGATGGGAAAACTTTGGAGGGTGCCATTTTTGCCCATGAAATATTGCATTCCATCTACGTACAAAATAAGTATGCTATGGTCCTTAAGCTAGATATGATGAAAGCATATGATCGGGTTGATTGGGACTTTCTTCTGTTGGTTCTTACCAAACTGGGTTTCCACAAAAATTGGGGAAAATGGATCCAGGCTTGTATATCTTCTCCTTCATTCTCGATCCTCATTAATAGATCCCCTAGGGGTTTTTTCCCATCCTCAAGAGGAATTAGACAGGGGGACCCACTTTCCCCCTTTCTGTTTGTGCTAATGGCCGAGGGCCTTAGCACATCAATATGTCATTCCCGACGGGTGGGTATTTGGAAAGGCATCTCCTTGAATGATGGGGAAGAAAACCTATATGCACAATCATTTTGCAGATGATACCCTTCTATTTGGTGAAGCTTCCATTATGGAAGCTCAAGCTATTAAACAAGTCATTGATGAGTATTCCATGGCATCTGGTCAGTTAATCAATCCAGCTAAATCAAAAAAATTCTACTTAAATCTTACCCCATTAGTTCACCGATGTATTCTTAATTTATGCAGATTTTCTTTGGGGGAGTTCCCTTGCCAGTATCTTGGAGTCCCTTTCTTTTCTGGATCATAAAAACATCATTTCTGGGATAAGATAATTTGTGCAATTTCTCAGCGGATTCTCTCCTGGAAGCACAAATGGTTGACCCTGTCTAGAAAGTTACTCATGATAAAATCGGTTTTGAATGCCATTCCCATTTATCTAATGTCAGTGTTAAACATGCCTAAACACTCAGTAGAGGAACTTCAGTCCATCTTAAGGAATTTATTGTGGGCAGATAATGTATCTGAGAAAAATAAGTGGCCCCTCCTTGCCTAGAGTAAAGTTTGTTCTCCTAAAGATAGTCAAGGTGCAGGTATCAGAGATCTGTCTTTACAAAATAAGGCATTGGGTGCTAAACTACTTTGGAAATTGTACCAAAATCCAAAATCCAAATGGGCCGGACTTATGAGACTGAAATATCTTGATTCTGATGAAAGGGAAAGGATCTTTACAACATTAGTTTTACCTTGAGGCTCTGCCATGTGGAATTTTATGGTGTCCTGTTGGGATCTTATCTTGCCTTCCTTTTCTTGGCTAATACATGATGGCTCAAAAGCACAATTTTGGGAAGATTCATGGAATGGTCATTCTTCCCTATCACATATCCAGGATTGGCATCCTTTGCAGAATCACCTCAAACAAATTTGAGGTGACCATGTTTCCCATTACTTTGTTATTCATGATGGCATTGCAGTTTGGAAAGATCTTTCTGGACTAAGTGATTTTTCTAATTTGGTAGAATAACTTTGTACACTGCTCTCCTCTAGAGGTATCCTCTTTTATCCCCTTGAAGATGAAATCATTTGGCTAGGTTCTCCTTCTGGGAAATATACGGTCAAGGCTGGTTATAAATCAAATTTCCTTCGTCAATCCTCAGATTCTTGGCCTACAAATTTTCTATGGGGCCCTGCCCTGTTTTCCTTCCTAAGGCAAGCGCCTTTGCTTGACTGACCATTCAAGATAGGGTCCTCAATAGTGCCAGGCTTGATAGATTGGGAATCATAGTTGTCTTTCCTTGTACTTTATGTGGATTTTTTATGGAAACTTCTAATCACTTATTCCTTCAATGTCCATTTGCTCTTGATTCCTGGTATTGGCTTATTCAACGTCTTGGATGGTCAACGACCATTGGTCCTAACCTTTGTGGTCATTTCAAATCCTGGCCTTCTTTACATAAATCTTCCATATTTGTGCCCCTTTGGGAGATTAGCCCCTCTCTAGTCATTTGGAATATTTGGCTTGAAAGGAATGAAAGAGTTTTTAGAAAAAAATCTAATTCCTGGGTAAACGTGATCGGTAAAATTGAGAGGGCTATATCAGAAGTTATGCTTTCTTATCTTTTCAAGTTGATTAATTCCAAAAAGACCTTTTCAAAATGGGATTTCTTCATTCATGACAATTTGCCTTTGTTATAGCCTCTTCCGTCGCATGGTCGTCATTCTTTTAGTCCTTCTCCCTCCCGCTGAAATGTAACCTGGTCATCTCCCCCACCTAGATTTGTTAAACTAAACTATGATGGTTCCTCTAGGGGATATCCAAGCATTTCTGGAGTTGGGATTATTTTAAGAGACTCGAAGGGTAACATAATTAGAACAACATGCAAGAAGTTACCTTCATATTCTAATAATGTTGCAGAGATTGAAGCCCTTCTCCTAGGTCTTTCTTTGGCAATCTTCATGAACCTTTCTAATCTCATTATTGAGGGTGACTCAATGGTGATTCACGACATCATCTCCTCTAGAAAAACTTCCTCTTGGAAATTAAGATATAGGTTAGATTTGATTCTTAGAAAACTGGAAGCCCTTCAAAATTTTGAACTGACTCATTGCTTTAGAGAAGCAAATATGGTTGCATATTTTTTGGCGAATAAGGCTATTGATGATCCACTTCTATTTCAGGATGTGGATGAGTGTTTTCTTTCACATTTGACATAATGATTTTGAGTATGCATAAATACAATCCTTTCTATCGTTTTCTCTAGTTCTCATGTGTATTTTAGTCACGAATCCATTTTTCTCAGATTATGCTCATTCATGTACTCTGAACTTGTATATTCATTCGCATATTATATAATGGGGAAACTCAGACAACCTGTACTCATATTGGAAAGATATGGTTTTTTTTGGTTTTACATTACTACTAATTGATCTTGCCAGTTTGTTGTTTAGGAGTATATGCAGGTTCCCGGACTGGTTCATACATGTTCTTCTTTCCTAGATTTCGAGGGAATGTATTTACATGTCTTCCTTCTGGCATGGGTGGGGGATATATGTGACCTCTAATGTAATTATTTTTATGTGCCATGGCTACTTTTGTATCTGGTAGTGTTTAGGTTTTCCAAGTTTGGCCAATTCTTTATAATGTCTGCTTGGTTGTACTTTGTTTCTTTACGAGCGATGATGTGGAGGTTTTCTTTTCCAGGTTCTTTCCTCCATGAGTCCTTGTTGAACCTGTGTACAAAAAATAAAATTATATATATATATATATA
>MU223868.1:188616-228845 GCA_018584345.1 Thuja plicata | reverse complement strand
TGGCATTCACTCATGAATGTTCATTGGTCTGTTTGTATTTGGTGAACTAGTAGGTTGATCTAAATTCTGAAAAAGGTTTCTCAGATGGTAGTACTAAGTCCCTTTCATTCAGATATCTGATCATATATAAAATAATAACATATATCAAAGTGATCATACATAGCAAAAGGTTTCATGTTTAGAACAAGTCCCTTTTAATACTATTTTTCAGATAGTATGGATAAATGTTTTCTTATTACATTGATTTCGTCAGATGCATATGCAATATTTAGAAGGATTGATTGTATGTTGTTTATGTTCCATGCATTGTTTAGATCCAACTATATCTAACACCCCACTTTCTCGCATGATGCAAGTTAACCCTAAAAATGCCTAAATGCAGATGAAGATGGACTATGAAGACCTAGAACCTTATATGCAACCAGCAAGAAACCAACCACAAGGCAATGCATGGGACCCCTACTCCATACTTTCAATTATGCCTTCTATTTTTCAATGTACTATTACTTTGATATGAAAAGAAAGATGAAATAACACTTGTATAATACATTCAGCTTGAATGCACAATGTAATTGATCAATTGTAATTTGGAAATTCTGGAATGTGATCAACTCTTAGAGTACAAATGACAATTTCTAAAAATGAATGTAATCATAAAATGTTGATTAATAATATCTGAAGGATAGTATTAACTGGACTCTTCTAAAAATGCAATTTTCCCTATTTGTGGTTACTTTGACGCATGTTATAAATTAGGGTAACAATTACTTCTACTAGGACTAAGGACATTTATTGATTCATAATCTTTTGTCTAGATATTTGAATTTATAGGATCCATTTTATTTTGAGGAAGGGATGAAGTTCTCAAGATGGAATTTGTATGCTTTCCTGATTGAATATGATAATCATTATCCATATTATGACGAACCTGTTCAATTGGTACATTTGAATCAAATATAGTTCCTAGATTATTCTTAGAGTAAAATGGGGATTCACAACATTTTGGGTTAATATTATAGACTTCTTCACCTATTTTTAGCTTAATAGTCCTAAGATGTTTCACCAAATTATCTAACCTAATTGCAACTTTAGCTTCACAAGAAGTCCCTATCTAAATGTACTAATTTACCAATTTTATTAGCGATATCCTTAATAATATTACTATGTAAAATCTCAACTGGAAGATTAGGAAGAGTTACCTAGTGAATGACTTCCAAATTTTCCAAATTGACACGATTGAGATTACTGCACCAGTCAATACATAAAAACCCAAATTATTGAAATTAGGACAAACACCATCTAATAGTAATTTTTTCAAAGATATTTTTGAGAAATCTAAGAATAAAAAGTTATTAGGAAGTAAGGTTATACTCACTTGACTTGAGAATGTAAAATTAAACCATTCCCATGATACTATCTAATAAACACCCAAATCCCAACCATTTGGAAAAAAACTCCATGATTTCTGTAGTGATTCATCATACCTTTGGTGTAAATATTGGATAATTCAATTAGTACAATATCTTCCTGGGGTTTGAGTGCTTTTTCTTAGAAGAGTGATGTTAAGGGATTAATGGAGGAGGGACTATGAGGTTTAGGGTTATCTAAACATTGTTTGGGAGAAAATGATCTCATAGATTTAGAGGGGCTAGGAAATCCATGATTAAATTTTAAAGGGGTTATTCTATCAGGGGGAAAATAGGGTTTAAGGGGTGTGGTGTCAAGAGGGTCAATTGTTTCCTTAGAAACTTTCTCAAGAGAAGCTGTAGGAAAATATTTTCTAGTGATTAGGGCTCCTCTTACTCTGAAATATATGGCAATATAATATGAACCAGAAATCAATTGCTTGACATCAATGACAAAATAACAACTGATTTAATCCTTCTACAATCATGAATACTTATAAACTTTTTTCTTCATCATCATCTCCATCTGTTGAGTAAAAATCTCCCTCTTTGGAATTGATGGCAACACTGTCAATCTCCCTTTTACATCTTTGTTCAGTATTTACTCCCTCTAAGTTGTTTTGATCTTGTACTCCCTTTGTGTTCATTCTCTCTTAACATCTTTATGCATAATCTATCTCTTTCTGTTCTTTCAATATGTCATTCTCCCTCAATCTTTGTTTATTCAATTCATCAATTATTCATTCTCCCTCTTTGACAATAATGTCAAAGGCTCATACTTTGGAAATCTTGTTTAGGCAGTGAATCATACCTTACATGTACTAATATCTCATTGTATAAATAATCAACCCTTCACAACTTCAGGCAGCACCTAAAGTGTGATCACTAGCATCAAATCATAAAATAGATATGCTATTGAATCTCATAATTGATGCAGCATGCATCTTGCTCTAATGAATATTGGATAGGGTTGGGACCCCTAATTTACCTCATAGATATTCAAAATAATTCTTTGGTAGTGGCTTTTGAATATATATGCTAATTGTTCCTTTGAATTCACATACTCCAATATTATATGTTTTTCTTGTACTTTCTCTCTCAAGTAATGATACTTGAAAGATATGTCCTTGGTCTTAGAATGCATTATCAGATTCTTTGATAGTTTTATATCACTTTTTTATCACAATAGGTAGTAACAGGATTAATGATCTCTTCTTGCATACTTTTAAGCAATTGTTTGATCCATACTATATTTTCAAAATTCATAGCTACAACAACATATTCAGCCTCAACAGTAGACTATGATATACAACTTTGTTTCTTACTCAACCATGTAACTAGTCTCTCTCCTAAAAAGAAATCTCCTCCACTTGTACTCTTTCTTTCATCAATATTTCTGGCACAATCATCATTAGTGTGCACTTTTAACTCAAAGTTTCCTTCTTTCTTGTACAATATACCAAAATCTTTATTTCCTTTAAGATATCTAAAGATTCTCTTAACTGAAGACATATGTGACTCTTTTGGATCAGAAAAAAATCTTGCATTAATACCAACTGCATGTGCTATATCAGGTTTGTTGTGAACATATTGTATCTTACTAGTCATTGATCGATAGAGTGTCTCATTCACTTCTTTTGGTTCATCTTCCTTTGACAACTTACATCCAGTGATCATCAATTTTCCAACCAGTCTTGAGTCTTCCATACCAAAGGTCTTTAGGATCTCCTTGATGTACTTTGCTTGCATAATGTAGATCCCATCTTGTTGAATCTGAAGTCCAAGAAATAATTTAATCTCTCCAATCATAGACATCTAAAATTACTTTTTCATTTCTTTAGTGAAATATTTGCATAAGGTGTCATTGCCTCCAAAAATAATATCATCAACAAATATCTCAGCAATCAAAACCTCTTTAGTATCAACACATTTTAGATATACATTACTATTATCACTTGTTCTTTTAAATCCTATCTTGATTAGGTAAGCATGTAACCTTTCATACCATGATCGGGGTGCTTGCTTTAATCCATACAATGCTTTGTGCAGTTTGCATACCATATTCTTGTTAGTATCCTCAACAAATCCTTCAGGTTGTTCTATGTAAACTTCTTCTTCCATAATACCATTAAGAAATGTAGACTTAACATCCATCTGATAAACTTTGAATCCTTTGTAAGTTTCATATGCTAGTAGAATCCTTACTCCTAATCTAGCAATAGGTGCAAATTTCTCTCCATAATCTATCCCTTCTTCTCGTGCATACCCTTTGCATAATAATATTTATTTTTTTCTGATTACATCTCCATGCTCATTCAATTTATTCCTAAAAATCCACTTAGTACCAATAATATTCTTATCTTTAGGTCTCGGTACCAATGTCCATGTATTGTTCTTTTCAATTTGTTCTATCTCTTCCTTCATTGCTTTAATCCAATCTTCATTTTCCAATGCATCATTTACCTTCTTTGGCTCACATTCAAAAATTAAGCATGTTTTATCTCTTACCTTTCTTCTTGTCATAATTCCAACATTCTTATCTCCAATAATTTTTCTTGGTGAGTGGTGTCTTCTTACATACTTCGCTAGAATAGGCTCGGTCGGTGGTGCTTCACCATTTTCATCATTTGATTGTAACTCTCTCTGTTCAACTTCTTCCTTAGTTTGTTCTTTAGGTAGTGTGTCAGGAATCTCATCTTGTACATAAAAAAATCTTTGATAGCCCTCAGGTTCTCTTTTGTTGTCTTCATCATTCTTTTCTACAAATTCATCAATTCTCACATTTGCACTTTCCACAATTTTGTTAGTGACCTTGTTCAAACATTTGTAAGCTTTAATTTTTGTGGAATAACCCAAGAAAATTCCTTCATCTCCTTTAGAGTCAAACTTACCATTTCTAGTATCTCTCACAATATAACATCTACTTCCAAATACTTTGAAATAGCTCGCATTAGGTTTATGATCATACCATATCTCATAAGGTGTTTTATTTATAGCTTTCTTTAGTTGAACTCGGTTAAGTGTATAGGTAGCAGTGATAACTACTTCTCTCCAGTATGTCTAAGAAACTCCCTTCTCAATCATCAGTGTTCTAGCACAATCAACAATGGATCTATTTCTCCTTTCAGCTATACCGTTCTACTGTGGCATCCTCGGTGCAGACATTTGCCTTTTTATCCCATGTTCATTACAGTATAGTGTAAACTCATCCGATATAAATTTGCCTCCTCTATCAAATCTCAAACACTTAATTTTCTTCCAGTCTCCTTTTCAAATCTTTCCTTGTACCACTTAAACATCTGAAAATCTTTTGATTTTTCTTTTAGAAACATAACAAACATCATTCTATAATAATCATCAACAAACAAAATGAAATATCTATCACCATAGTAGCTTTGTGTTCTCATCGGTCCACATAGGTCAGTGTGCACTAAGTCCAAAATTCCTTGTGTAACATAAGACTTACTTGTAAAACTTGACTTAGTCATTTTTCCAACTTGACATTCCTTGCACATGACATTCTCAGGTTTCCCCAATCTTGGTAGACTTCTTACTCTATTTTTTTTTCTTACTTTTATTAGGTTATCAAAATTTACTTGACATAACATCTTGTGCCATAACCATACATCATCAATCTTAGCATATAAAAAATTCTAGTAGATGTATCAAGGTAGAATAAGTTACCTTTAGATTGTTCTCCAGTAGCAATCAGACCTCCATTTTGATAAAAAACTTTCACCTTGATGAACTGAAACTCTAGTCGGTGACTTGTGTTACTGAGTTGTACTACACTCAATAGATTGTACTATAATCCTTCAACACAATATACATCATCACATCTTGTGTTATTCAATAGAACTATGGAACCTTTACCTTTCACATGATATGGAGCATTATTACCGAATCTAATATAGCCTCCATCATGTTCTTTCATAGTAATAAACTTAAGTGTATCATCGGTCATGTGATGTGAACATCCATTTGTAGATGCTCAAAAATGGTTCGAGCCTGCTATTCTATGTGTTTTAACATTTTTGGTGTTACAATTGAAACATTTTTTTGTGCTCTATTTATTCCTCTATGTTTCACATATGATCTTTATTATATTACAACATTGTGTCATCGTCGATAATTGAATGTTTCAAATTGTTCAATTATTTACTAATATTTTTGTCCTCTTGGCCGAATTGATAATTTCCTAATCAATTTAGATCAATCCTAAATCATCCTAAACCTATCCTATTTGATCCTAAATGATCCTAAACCATATAAAATCATCCTAAATCAATCCAAATCTATCATATTCTCTTCATAATCATTTTAGAATTGTTTTGGACTCATCCCAACCATTATGGGGCATTGTCCAAGATCATCGATGCCTAATTGAATCACTTTTTAAATCAATCAAACCCTTTTAAAATATAGTCAATCTTGTCATCATTCTAGGGGCATTGTCCAAGTTCATCAGTGCTTTGTATATTTTTATGACCAATTTGATAGCATTGTCCAATTTCATCAATGTTATTGTTATCAACCTATCGTCATTAATTCAATAGTATTGTCTGATTTCATCAATGCTATTTCAGATCATCATTATCTTGGGAACATTGTCCAAGTTCATCAATTTCTCCTTATTCTTTATCAATCCTATGGCATCATCAAAGTTCATTGATGCTATTTAATCATTTTCAAACATCATTATTTGAGCACATTGTCAAAGTTCATCAATGCCTCGGAGCTATCATAATCATTATCAATATTATCAAAACCAATTCAATTGCGCATTAATTCCTTCAATTTGACCAATAATCCACTAATTTTTCCTCTTAGGATGAATGACCTATGCTTTTTCCCTAGCATTTATGAATAAATTATATGTATTCATTCTTTATCCTAAGTTTCCACAATTAATTAATTAATAATTAATTAGTTGGCTAATTTCTAGTTTATGGAATTTTAGGATTTCATAAATGCTAATTATCCTTTTACGAGGATATTGAATTCTTAATTTAATTAATTCCTCATAAATCCACCTCATTTATCATCTCCCTCTAATTGTTCTTCATCTCCTATTAATTAGCTCCATGAGCTCTTCCACCTTTCCCTATCCATTTTCCTCTAATTGTACTTCTAATTTCCTATTAATTTTCTTCCATCCTCCTTCTTCTATTTCCCTCAATTATGCATTTATTTATGCATACTAATTTGTTCATTCAATTGCTAATTATTCAATTTGGCGTCTCATCTCTATAAATTTAGATCTCTTTGTCTTTCTTTGGTTAACCACTATCTCCTAGTATTCTTGCTATCAACTTTGGCTTTCGAATCTTTGTGCAATTGTGTCATTATCAAAGAGAAACATTAAATCAACTCATGGAGAAGAAAGGAGAAAATTTGAGCATCATTTGAAGGGGGATTTTATGTTATTTGCATATGTTTTGAATTCTCATTTCAATGGTTGTAATGTTAGATTAGATGGGTTTGCATATTGTTTAGGGTTTTGTGGTTATCTAGATATGCATTTTATGCCTTTTATGGTCTTAAATTTTGTGAACCCGACGTGAAACATTCCTAACTAATTGTGTTTTTGTGTTTTTGTGCATTTTGCAGGGTCCTGGAAGAGTTATGTGCACTTGGTTAGAAGTCTTGCGCAGATGGTTAGAAGTCCTACACAGTTGGTTAAGTTTTGCGTAGTTGGTTGCAAGTCCTACATAGTTGGCACCTAGACTTGCACATTTGGATTCTTTTTTGCATAGTTGGTTGACCTTTTTGCGCACTTGGTCAAATAGGAAGGGTTTTTAGGGTTTAGGATCACTATATTAGGGTTTGGGAAGCATTTCTGTACTTTATGTGTTTTGCTCTCTTTTTTCTCAATTCTAAGGTTAAAATGAACCCTAAACGGTGTAAATCAATCCTAAACTAGTTAATTAATCTCATATTTCAATTTGGAAGCTTAAAATGAACTCTCACATTTGATTTGGGTTCTTAAAATGAATTTCACCTAGTTTAGGGTTCAATATAATCAAGGTTCTTTCAATTTCAATCAAACTCACAATCTAGCCTAAGTAGGGGTTCTAATTGATTTCATTTTGCAAAATAAATTTGTTTGAGTTTAGAAGGACTTCAAAATAAACATTCATACTTGATTTGGGAACCTAAAATGAACTTATGACTAGTTTAGGATCAAATGCAGATCTCTCATTTAAGGTGTTTCCAAATCAGTTCAAATTTACTCATAGACTAATTAGGGTTTCAAATTGATTTAAATATTTCCAAATAAATCATAAATGACATAAAAATGAACTCTAATTGTATTTTGGATAGCCTTATATGCTCAGATATGGAAAAAAAACCTTCAATTCTATAAGATTTTACACAATTTTTGGATTTTGATTAGAAATTACATGCTTGGCAAAGTATGTTGAATACTTGGTCAGGGGTTGTGCACTTGGTAGCCTGATTCTATGCACTTGGTCATCTGATTGCATACACTTAGTAAAATGAAGGTTCTTCATGCTTTGTTATGACTTTCTTTATTCCTAAATCTATTTCTAAACTTGGTATGCTGGATTTTTGTGTTACTAATCCTCTGTGCAACATTTTGGAAATAATGGGATGAAGAATAAATCATAAAAATACTAATGAGTTTGATGCCGGATGCTTATTGAAGACCTTGTGTGTCTTCTAGAACTTTCATGTCTTCTTTTAGTATTTAAAAAACACTTCAGATTTGGTGCTTAAAAAGAATCACTTTGCTTATGTGTTTGAAGTGTTCTCTAGATTTGTAATCCAAAAGAATTGCATGGACGTATCCTCTCCCATCTCCTTCATGGATCTTAGGTGAAAGATAAATTCATGCAAATATTTGGGATGGCTACCTCCTAAGATCTTTAATAGAGTCGGTGAGAGGGATTTCCCAACTGGTAATAGGCTAAAGCCAAGCCCTTCCAAACTGGTATATAAAAAATGTCATTGTGATTAATCTCACAGTGAACATGTGTCAATTTTTCTATGCTGACAGAAGATCTCCCTCACTACCCTCATGGTGCATAAAAACCTATAGAACACAAATTATGTAGCCTGGGAGGCCACCTTAACGGAGCTAATATGCCGCATGCATATCCACTTGAACGGATGCACTGACTAAAAACCTTGTTGTAGTGACCAAAAAACCCTTTATCTATTGGCGCAGAAGGTTTGAGATTGACTAAGAAATCCCACATTTTCACATCTCTTAGTAGAGACAACAGTCCCTTGGGAAGTGATTACCCTTGGGATTCAAATCTTGGTGTTCCTGAGAAGTGAGTGCACTTTGAGGAGCCCATGTCTCCAAGATTCTAAGTTGTCCGCTATGAGTAGACATGGCTGAACTTCGGTTCAAGAGGGAATTCAAAATATATTGGCCTGGCCTACCTAGGTTGTGGTGTATTTGTTCTTTTTTAAATATTCATTCTCCATGATGTGTCTTGTGTGAGTGTTTCAAACCTTAATAAATAAATAGAAATATTAAAAAACACTCTTCTTAAAACACTTTTCCAGATCATCCTCAAAAATGATAAAATGTTCACAAACATCTTGTCTTAAATCTTTGGGTAAACATATGGAATCTTAAACAATTTCACTTGGAACCTTTTGTCATGCTTAATAGACTTCATCTTGCATATTCATGTCACAATCCCCTTTCATTTTGCATTTCAAAAAGCCTCTTGCATTTGGTCCTTGTCATAGTCCTCATTATAGTCCATCTTGCACAAGTCCTCATCATAGTCCTTATGCATAAATAGCTCATCTTAGATCCCCTATAAAAGCTCTACAAAAAAATCCTAGAAAGCATCCAAATCATAGAGCCTTTCTTTATGATGTTGAAAATAGGATCTTGACTTGGTCCCTTTGTCCCTAAATTCAATCCCCCCTATCAATTGGTCACATTCGACCTTTGTCATGATGGATTTGACCTAGTCCCTTTTATCAAAATTGTCCCTTGTCCCTTTAATCCCCTTTTCAAGTCAAGATTCTTATTCAACCTCATAAGGTTATTCTCTTAGATTTGTCTCCTTTCCAAAAAAAAATTTCCCAAAGTCAAAAACCAACAAAAAAAATAATTGCATAAGCCTTAGATTGCATTTTTTCATAAAATCCTTGCATTCCTAAAAGTTACGTTTTCATTCTAAAATCCAAAAATCCAAAAAATCTTGCACTTGCATATAGTCGTCATGTCATTTTTCACAAGGTCTCAAGCATCCAAAAGGAAACAAGATCCCTATTTACCTATGTTTACAACATAACCAGAGTCTCAACCACCTTTAGATCCAAGACAAGGTGTGACATTTCAAAACCAAAGTGACCTAATAAACATGCAATCCCTGGAAGAAGTGCATCAAACATTTCATGACCCAAGACATGTTACATTCTCACAAGGACCAAAAATGACGCAGATGTTCCCTGATATAACCCAAAGTAATGATCTATGCAACATGGGATATCCTTCAAATACTTCCCAAGTTTTGACACAATTCAGGGGACCCCCACCAAACTTTGAACCAATTTTTGTACCTATGCCACATGGCCATGGTATTTATCCCCCTATGCCTCAAGAGGAACACCAACAAACTTTTGAATTTAATCAACCCCAACCAAACTATTTACATCAAGAATCCATGCCAAACCTGGATTTTGGATCTTATCAACCTCCTACACCACCACAAGATAATCAAGATCTTGGAAATACCTCAAGCGTCTCCTCGGATTCTGAAGACTCACATGAGACATTTGTTTCATTCAAAGATTTACCTAGAGATGAGATTGATGAAGCCATAAGAGACAAAAAAGTTTGGAAGACATTAGTGTATCTCATGACTCAAGATCCAAAATGATATATCAAAGTAGTGCAAAAGGAAAATCCTCAATTACTCTTGGAATATCAAAATCCCACAAAATCTACTTTAGAAGAGAACCAATCCCTAGTGATTCGAGATAGATAAAAAAGGGAACAATCCTTCGATGAGTCAACTATGGCGGTAACACAAAAAAGACAACAAAATGATTTAACTGTCAAAATTCCTCCAAAGGAACAATATGTACCATTAGATAATCCTTTGTTTCAAGCGACATTACCACCACCTTCAGAGATAGTGGATACTACAAAAGTCTCCAAGACATATCCTCAAAGGACATTGAGACTTGATTTTAATAATCCCCTGCCCGTTAGTCAACCCAAAGAACCAAAAGAGATGTTCACAATTCCTTTGGGAATGCCATCTATACCCTCTTTTGAAGAAACACAATAAAGTGTTCCTCCTTTGATAACACGTACAAAAATCCAAGGAAGTACTTCAACTACAATGACATCCAAAGGACCACTCAACGAACCACCAAGGGTATCCATGATAGATACATCTTTTGTGACTACTACAGTAATGCCAAGTGCATCATTTGACCCAAAGAAGAAGAGAATCATTAACATTTCACCAATTCCACCTAAGATGAATCAAAAAACACATGTGGCATAACAAGCTCAACAAACACATGTAACAAAACAAGCACAACAAGCCCAAGTGGCTCAACAAGCACAAATCATAGGTGTAGCACAACAAGTGCAAAAACCATATGTAGTGCAAGTCAATATGACATCTCAAGAGAAAATATCAATACATAAGACTTCAAGTCTTGGCAATATACTTGCACCACTCGGAGTTCAACAAGAGCATAACGTACAACAACAAATGATACAGGTGGGTCAAGAATATTATCCTATCACACAACATGCGCAAGGCCCAAAGGTACAAAAAGTGTACCCACAACAACACCAACATCAATATGTCCAACAACATTTTCAACAACAACAACATGCTTGACAACAACAATATGCTCAACAACAACTACAACAACATACTCAATGACAACAACATGTCCAACAATAACATTATATTCCACAATGACAACAATATGTTCTGCAACAACAAAATGCTTCACAACAACCACAAGATATAGTGCAACCTCAATAACAATATGCACCAAGGTATCAATAACAAGTGTCTCAACCATACTATGTACCACAAGGTCAACAGTATAGAATTCCACCAAAAACCCAAAAACAAGTGGAAAATCCTCAACAATATGTGAGACAACAAATGGCGTCACTCCCAAAAATGTCATCTGAATTGTCAAAATTAGATAATCTAGAATATAATCAGCGCCTGATTCCTTGTAAGCGAAGACATCATTCTGATACACATGAAAAATCTATAAATTATTCACATAATGACAACATGGTTCAACAAATACAACGCTTACAGAAATAATTGAATAACATACAATTAAAGGACAAGAAGACACTTTATACGAAACAAGATCTATGTCCTAATCCATTCTATGAGAGTATCTATATGCCTCCTTTTCCAAAGAACTTTGAAGTACCCAAATTTTAAAATTACAAAGGGAAAGGTAATCCAATTGATCATGTTAGAGAGTTTTATACTTCTTGCATAAAATTTCACCATGATGACACATATATCATGAGACTCTTTCCTAGAAGTCTTGAGGGACAAGAAATTAAAGGTATTCTAAGTTACTAGGCAATATAAGGTCATGGAAAGAATTGGTAGATAAATTCATCTCTCACTTTTCCTTTAACATATCAAGTGAGGTTATGTTGACTAACTTGTGCGCAACTAAAAAAAATGTTGGAGAATCATTTATGACCTTCCTATTATAATGGAGAAATTTGGTTAGTCAATGTCCCTTTGATGTTCCAGATGAACATCAAATACATTTATTTATTCAAAATCTTGTACCATAAATAATGTATGAGCTCAAGATGAAACACCCAAGAATCATTCAAAAGTTCATGAACAAGGGAATTGATATTGAAGATGCTCTTATTCAAAAAGGAGTTCTTAAGGTCAACAAAGACAATCATAATGCAAGAACTTCAAGTGAAAAGAAAAAATTCTGGTCTCGAAATAAAATTAATGTCACGAATGATGGTGTTGTCGATGCACAAAATGTCAACACAACACAAGAAAAGGTCAGTCTCAAAGGGCCCACTGTTACAAATACATGGACAGTGACTCAAACACCACCTCCAACACAACCTCAAGCACAAGCAACTAATAATATGCAAAAATTTTGATAACGTCGACTGCCAAGAAATAGAGATGGACCTCCTAGACATTTCATGAACCACTTCATTCTATGTTACAACAATTGATTCAAAACAATTATATTGAGTTATCTGATATAAGAGATGAGCCAATGATAAAATCCCCTTGGTGGGATGAAAATAAATTTTGTGATTATCATTGGTCCAAAGGACACAAGACCAAATCATGTTTTCAATTGAAGCATAAAGTGAAAGATCTCATTGATCAAGGCATAATTGAAGTGGAACCTATAGTGGGTTCTTCCAATACTGATCATACCATTTTTACTAATCCTTTTTTAGATTATGAGAAGGGAAATGCATCTACTTTGAATTAAAATTCAAAGACCGGTGTCAGTTATACCCAAACTAGCCATGACTATACCATAAATTTATTTTATGAGTCAGATGCACATGTGTCCACTTTTACTATCAGAGATGATATTCCTCAATGTGCAGTCACCACTCGTCGTACCAAGATTACTTTTCTTGGAGCACCATCTAGACCCAAAGTGTCTACTAATTATCTAAAGGATCATTTTTTTAGAATAAGCTTTCGGCAACTCCCCAGGGTACATAATAAGTAGGCAGATGTTATGGCTACTATTTCCTCTATTATTGACATGCCAAACAATGAAGAACTATGTGAATTTCTCATCGAGCAGTTGTTTCTTCCTGTATTTCATATTCCACAATTTGAGCTCGTGTGTGATATTGTTGGTCTGAATTCCCGTTGGTACCAAGATATTTATGATTACCTACATGCTCAGATCTTACCTCCTACCCTATCTAAAAACAAACTTTGAGCCCTTATCCATAAATTTTCTCGATATATCATCGTCAGTGATACCCTCTATAGGAGAGCTTTTGACCAAACCCTCCTCAGATGCCTCAATTCACGAGAGGCAAAAATTACTTTACATGAGGTCCATGATGGTATTTGAGGAGGACATTTTAATGGTTTAAGTCTTACTAAGAAGCTGGTAAGAGTTGGATATTATTGACCCACCATGGAGCAAGATGCACACAAGTTTGCTAAAAAATGTTATAAATGCCAGATCCATGGCAACTTGATTCATGCTCCAATGCAAGATCTACAACCAATTGTTTCTCTATGGCCCTTTTCTCAATGGGCATTTGATCTTGTAGGGAAGATTACACCTCTGTCTTCTGATGGCCACAAGTACATCATTATTGCCACTGAATATTTTACCAAATGAATGGAGGCTATCACTATGACGTATATCATAGGCAAACAAGTTTCACAATTCATTTTGAATTATATTATTTGTCGCTATAGAGTTCCTTTAGCTGTCATTACTGATAATGGTATCCCATTTCAAAATAAGGATGTTACTAAGCTTTGTGAGAAGTTCAAAATTTGTCATAGATTTTCCAACATTTTCTATCCACAAGGCAATGGTCATGTTGAGGCATCTAATAAAACAATAATCAAGATCCTTCAAAAGACTATCAATGATGTTGGATGAGACTGGCACCTACAACTGAATCCATCTCTTTGGACCTATAGAACCAACATTCAAACCCCCACTAGTGTCACTCCATACTCTCTTGTTTATGGCGCTGAGGTCATCTCACCCCTTGAGGTTGAAATTCCATCACTGAGAGTATTTTTGCAAGACATTATTGATGATGAACAATATAGAGTGTCTAGGTTGCATGAGCTTGAAATTCTAGATGAGCGGAGACAAGCCTCCTTGGTCCACATGCAAGCATATCAAAACCGTCTCAAACGGATTTAGAACAAGAAATTCTGAGTCTTCCATTTTGAGATCGAAGATTTGGTTTTGAGAATGAACAATAAAACCCAGCCACACACAGAGAAGCCTAGGAAATTTGAACCAAACTAGGAAGGACTTTTTATAGTCACTGCAGCATATGGGTCCAGAGTAAATCAGCTTGCAACACCAGAGGGAGAACCATTGTTAGAAGCAGTGAACAACATGCACCTCCATAAGTATTATGCATGATCCTAAAAAAATACAAAAAAATTGCAAAAGTTTCTGAAAAAATACAAATTTTTTTTTTTAAAAGAGACCAAAAAAAAAAAGTGAAAAGGGAAAAAATGGTTGCCTTGATGAAAACCTAGTAAACAGGCGTCTTGGCATGCAAAAATTGAAATAAAGAGAAAAAACTCGTCCACAAGTGAAAACTTGGTAAACATGCGCTTTGGGCAAGTACCATGGTGAAAACCTGGCAAACAGGCGCCACACATAATAAGTTGTTGCTCCAACGTCTATCGTGATTCCACCTACTATTCTATTATCCTTTCCTTACCATATCTTTCACTTTGAGTCGACCCTAGTGCCCTTTATGGCCTGTAACTGGTTGATTTTCTTTGTCCTTTCCTTGGAACACCTAGTCTGTATGTATCTTTGGCCTCTGTATATAGTAAGTATTGTGTTTGGGGGTACATTCCTGGCAATGAATGACTTTGAATTTGAATTTGAACTAGGGGCAAGACCTTCAACGTGGTCAATTCATGAGGTTCCTCACCTATCAGATTGGAGATAACAACTTGTAAATATCTTACTGTCCTAAAAAAACCCTAAAAATCAAAATGAGAGGCTAAAAATCCAAAAAAAAATGCATAATGTCATAAAAAATTTCTAAAAATCAAATAATTTCTTGAAAAAAATCAATAAAAATCAAATATGATCCTGAAAAAAGACCTTAAAAATCACATACGATGCTGAAAAAAGTCTCTAAAATTTGTAAAAAGTCATGAAAAAATCCCTAGAAAGCATAAAAAGTCATGAAAAAAAATCACTAAAAATTGTAAAAAGTCCTGAAAAAAGATCATCACACAAAAATTCAAATATCTCAAAAATCCTAAAAATTGAAAAACTCTCTTCAAAATATGCAATAAAATTGTACATACTCATCTTCCTTTTGTGGAAGGATCATCATGTTTGCATAAATTCATGGAAAATTCATTATGTGCTTAACAAAATCATGTTCTCACAAGCGTAAAATGAAGTATTTTGATTCAACACTCAACATGTTTGGACTTGTTCAATCTTCCGATCTTTACTATCGACCAATCAACCTATCCAACCTATCAATTAATCATCCAATCAGTTAATCAAAACCAAGCTATCAAACAAAGAACACTTAATACAAGTAACAAAATGATCATAATGGTTTTTGGCTCACATTATTTTATTGAGTGTTTTATCTTTTATTGATTTTTCTTTTGGTCATGTTCCTATGCTACTCGATGATATTATCTGAACTTATGAGAGTAGCCAGGATGGATCATAGTCATTTTTTTTCTTTTTCTTCTTCCTATAGATGATTCATGAAATTATGGGGCATGCCTGATATAGGCTTCAGGATAGAGAAGATCATCTTTTGTTTGCATCGTGTTTGTTTATGCTAAAGGATGGCTTTCTTGCTCTGGCTCTTTATGCTACGATGTGATGCATCCATTTTTGCAATATCAAAATAAGCTCTTATGACATAATTGCACTTATGAAAGCCAAGATCTTTCTCTCTTACTAACATTTCTTCGTTTAGTTTCCGCTTTATGATAACACTTCTTCAGTCAGTCCTTGCAGTCGCCTTGGTCTAGTACTCTGGTATATCAAAAACATGTGCATCCTACATACATACATTTATAAAAAAAAAACACTAAAAACATGTGCATCCTACATCCATTCATTTATAAACAGAAAAAATACAAAAATACATATTGCATTATATCATAATTCATTTCAAAAAGTTGTGAAATTCCAAAAAAACAATATTGCATTCATCCAATACTGCATAGAAAATAAATGCATCTCAATATCTAAGAATCATCATATAAAAGGAAAGTAAAATCATGTTCATAAGAATCCATCATGTACATAGGAAAATCATCATAAATTAGTTGCATATCATTTATATATCTTGAAAAGTGTCAGGATACAAAAATCAAGGTGTGTGTACACTGAGGCCCGTAGGCTTGTAATCTATAGTATATCTATCAAACATGTCCCTCTTCTAGAGAGAGTCTCCTTTCAGCCTCTTCTCTCTCGGTCCTCCTGATCTCTATCCTATCTGGAGAATGAAGCTCCTCGTACTTGATGACCTGTTTGTCCTGATCTAGGTAGCCCCCTCGGTCTTGGCACTCCCTCGCTGCTATATGCTCGCTTGGACTGCGGTCTGCTAGAAGATTCCTTGTAGCTTATAGACCACTGATCTCATGGGAAATCCCTCTCATACATACACCACCAATATCTCTTCTCCTCCCGAGCATCCCCTAGCATCCCTGTGATGTCATGCACACCTGCATATGCGATACTACTAATAAATTGTCATGACTCTTCATCCACCTTTTGTGCTCTAGACAACGTTGTATCTTGAGAGGCAATCAAAGTATCCCTCTCTACTATCATCCTATCCAATCTAGCTAAGAATGTTTCTCGCTCTATAGCCCATGTGGCCTGCTCTATCTATGTCTCTCTCAAGGGTCGGTTAGTTTATCTGGCTAGTCAGCTCTATAATGTGATGTCTCTATTTTCGGTCTACCTCATCCCTCTCATCTGAAACCTATTTATCATCATCCTATAGTGGATCCTCTTTTTCCTCATCTATCTGCATAGGCATAGCACTGGGATCACTGTCAGCACTAGCCACATCCTCACTGCTAGACTCCTTGCTTCTCCTCCTCCTCCTCATTCTCCTCATCCATGCTCTCATCCCTAGGCATTTTCAATCTCGATACTGGTACCACTAGATCTGTCAGAGGAACAGGTCTATGTTGCACAAACCATCTGTCATACTCATCCATTGACCCTAAATCTACAATATCTACACCTGCTCCCCACTGCCTAGGATGTAACTTCTCAAACTTTGCATACGCTACCTATGTCTTGAGTAGTGTACCCCATGACCTGACCTCACCTCTTGATCATGAAAATAGTGCCATGCATTTTGGTACTCCATGTCTGTCTCCAAACTGCTTGCACACTCTCTCTGCTAGCTACATCTTGATCACCATATCTCCTATGATGGTCTGCCCAATGAGATACCTCTTATGCCTGCAATAGGATAAATGCTCTTTGTCATCATCCCATCTAGGGAAATTTTTATATGGTTGCCACATGAAATATTTGACTGTATCCATCTCATGTCTAAAGTGTAGTGCATATCCTAGTGGCCCCTGTGCGAGCACTCTGTGATAGCAATACACATATGGAATATACAGCAACACAATCCTCTATGTAATAGGTCAAAAGATAGCTATATGCTCATAAGCCAAAACCTGTAGCAATGTGATCCCGCTACTGATCGATAGTCATCCTCTATAGGCTACCTGATGGAGATGGTAGTAAGTTATCGCTAGCATTCAAGGACCCCATGAGAACATTTTCCCATCCGTAATAATGCACTCTAGTACTCTCCCCCAGCTGATAGGGAATCCATGTCCTCTTCTGTCTAGTACTAGTAACCCTCTAGTCATACAACATATAATTACAACTAGTCTGTCATGTTGTCTAGCCACGATCTCCCATCTAATCTCATAATCCCTAATATCCAGATCCTCATCATCATTCTCAAAAAGCCAATGTAGTGCTGACCTCCCTATCGTAGGGTTGTACTCTACCAGCTCACCAAGTATCAAGATCCTGAGGATGTGCCATACAGCCTCCACACTCACTATCACCTCTCTGGTCGGTAGGTGGAACAAACTCGTCTCTGAGTACCATAGCTCTGCCAACACCATGATTAGTCCTCAATTTTCCCTAATCTTGGGCATATATGTGATGTAGTACAGTCCTAATAAGGCTAGGATTTACCTCTCATGCTCTCTCAACCTATGTTGTATGTTGAGACATGTCAGTCTGCTCTCATGTGTCTATAGCAATGCGAGCTCCTCCTACGATTACCATACAACTTTAGTCAACTTTCTCTACTTTTTGTTACTTGTTGAACAAATATGGCCATGTTTCACCAACTTTGACCTATTTTGACCATATCTTAGGGTTTGACCTATTTAGGGATTTTTGGGAGGGTTTAGGACCCCCCAGACATTGTCCAATCCCATTACATTTTCCCCTGACCAACTACGCAATTTGGCTAACCAACTATGTAGGCAACGCACTTAGGTGCATGTGTTGTGTACTTGGGCATGCCTAGTGTGGTTTCTGCACACTTGGGTGCATTTTCTGTAGACTTGGCATGTGTGGCAGAAAAAACCCACCCTTTGACCCTCTTTTGACCCCATTTTTGACCCCTAAACACCTAGAAATGCATGAAAAACATCAAAATGACTGAGGCACATATGTAATCACCTATGGTCCTACGTCTTCCGACCATCAGTAGCTACGCACTCTTTCCCCATGCTAATTTTACACTATCACTCAATCCATTCTCCTAGCTCTAGAGCTCAAATTCTTCCAAAAGTGAGAGTGAAAGTGACCTCCAAATCCCTCTCTAATCCTTTTTATAGCCTCTTGGTTACCTAGATGGACATGAAACCCTTTCCTTTTTTTTGTTCATGATGATTTTTGCACTTTGAGCCTCATAAATTTTGCGTTTGACCTTCAATTTTTGATCTGTTTGTTGTTATGGATTCGTCTCGTCATTGTCAACAAATTGACCTATCACTTGCATTTTTTGGTCAATTTCTCAAGCGGGCACCTATGTATCCCATTGTCACTGGGGAATATTTAAATGTGATTTCCTTAAAAAAAATTGACACAATTCTCATAATTGCATTGTATCAAAGAGGGGAAAAATGTAGATGCTCAAAAATGGTTTGAGCCTGCTAGTCTACATGTTTTAACATTTTTAGTGTTACAATTGAAACAATGTTTTTCTTTCAATTTATTCCTCTGTGTTGTGCATATGATCTTTATTATATGACAATATTATGTCTTTCATTGATAATTTAATATTGCAAATTGTTCAATTATTTACTAATATTTCTATCCTCTTGGTCGAATTGATAATTTCCTAATCAATTTAGGTCAAGCCTAAATCATCCTAAACCAATCCTATTCGATCCTAAATGATCCTAAACCATATCAAATCATCCTAAATCAATTCAAATCTATCCTATTCTCTTCCTAATAATTTCAAAATTGTTTTGGACTCATCCCAACCATTCTGGGGCATTGTCCAAGATCATTGATGCCTAATTGAATCACTTTTTAAATCAATCAAACGCTTTTCAAATCTAGTCAATCTTGTCATCATTCTAGGGGAATTGTCCAAGTTCACCAATGCTTTGTTTATTTTTATCACCCATTTGATATCATTGTCCAAGTTCATCGATGTTATCATTATCAACCTATCATCATTAATTCAATAGTATTGTCTAAGCTCATCAATGCTATTTCAGATCATCATTATCTTAGGAACATTGTCCAAGTTCATCAATGTCTCCTTATTATTTATCAATCCTATGGCATCATCAAAGTTCATTAATGTTATTTAATCATTTTCAAACATCATTATTTGAGCACATTGTCAAAGTTCATCAATGCCTCGGAGCTATCATAATCCTTATCAATATTATCAAAACCAATTCAATTGTGCATTAATGCCTTCAATTTGACCAATAATCCACTAATTTTTCCTCCTGGGGTGAATGACCTATTATTTGTCCCTAGCCTTTATGAATAAATTATATTTATTCATTCATTATCCTAAGTCTCCACAATTAATTAATTTCTAAATAATTAGTTCGCTAATTTCTAGTTTATGGAATTTTGGGATTTCATAAATTCTAATTATCCTTTTATGAGGAATATTGAATTCTTAATTGAATTAATTCCTCATAAATTCACCTCGTTTATTATCTCCCTTTAATTTTGCTTCATCTCCTATTAATTAGCTCCATGAGCTCTTCTACCTTTCCCTATCCATTTTCCTCTAATTGTGCTTCTAATTTCCTATTAATTTTCTTCTATCCTCCTTCTGTTTCCCTCAATTATGCATTGATTTATGTATACTAATTTGTGCATTAAATTTCTAACTATGCAATTTGATCTCTCATCTCTATAAATTAAGATCTCTTTGTCTTTCTTTGGTTAACCACTATCTCCTAGTATTCTTGCTATCAACTTTGGCTTTCAAATCTTTGTGCAATTGTGTCATTAGCAAAGAGAAACATAAAATCAACTCATGGAGAAGAAAGGAGAATGTTTGAGCATCATTTGAAGGGGATTTTTATGTTATTTACATATGTTTTGAATTCCCATTTCAATGGCTCTAATGTTAGATTATATGGGTTTTCATATTGTTTAGGGTTTTGTGGTTACCTAGATATACATTTTATGCCTTTTTCTAGTCTTACACCACTGTCTATAATCCATGTATAAGTTTTTATTACATGTGTTATTAGGGCATTTTCTTCTTGATTTTCTTCATCAGAATTGTCCTTGATGACAACACATTCAACTTCTTCTCTATCATCATCATCTATGTCATCATCAATTAGTCCTTCATTAGCAATATGACATGACTTCTTACTTTTATTCTTGTAGTCTCAGAATCTCATGAATCTATTTTCTCTTTTATTCTCATCTTGGTTGTCTTTCTTATCATCACTATTATTTTTAGGGCATCTAGAATCAATGTGTCCAATCTTCTTACATTTAAAACATTTCAAGGGTAGCTTACCTCGATACTTGTGTTTACCTCTCTGTAGTCTTCTAGCTAGTAGAGCTTCAAACTCTCTTTCATTTTCTTCATCTTCAGCATACAGTTCTTCTAACTCACTCTTGAAACTATATAATCTTTCACTAACACTACTTGCATAACCATCACTAGGTCTAGACTCCCTATAAATTCCAATCTTCAAAGATTTAAATGCAGACTCAATCCTAGCAGTAGTAGGTAAACTATTATTAAAATCATTAAGCTCAAAAGAAATCAAATTACCAATAGTGGCATCTAGTGAAACAGTCATATGAGGAATGGATCTTGGTTCTTGTATTGCAGACACTCGGATGACATACATAGGTAAAAATGTCCTCAATAATTTTCTTGTCACATCTTCTTCAGATATTTTTCCTCCAGCACCTCTGGTAGCATTCACAGTTTCCTTTAGTCTAGTACTATAGAGTGTAACATTTTCACCTTCTTTCATTCTCATAGCATTAAATTTTCCTCTTAAGATTTCATCTTTTTCCTTCTAAACATGTTGATCTCCACCATGTATCATTTCAATCTTATCCCACATCTTCTTTGTTGTATCACATCCTATTAGGTGCAGATCAGTGAGAGTAGATGATATCTCAATCAATGCTTGTGTGTGGTCTTGTTTTTCTCTTATCTTCTCAACTGTCAAGGGACTAGTTATCAGCGGTGTATACTCATTGTCAACATAATATAAGACATATTCTCCCATAGTAGATATGTGCAACCTCATTCTGTTTTTCCATGTAGATAATTTATCCTTATTCAACTTAGGTGCCTCCCTCTTATACATCTTTGGATCTTTAACTCAAGTCTTTTAAACTTATCTCTTAGAGTACTAAGCTTTGATACCAATTGTTGGTTCCCACTGAGAGGGTGGGGTGAATCAGAAAACTTATATCTATTCTAACTTTAAAACTCAGATACTAATTCAATTTGGTAGAATAAACAACAATAGAAACCAAATCACCAAATAAATTCTACACAACATTCAACAACATGAATGAACAGTAAATACCATGAATATCAATTATTCAACACATTGAACACCATATTTAATGAGGAAACCCAATTTGGGAAAAAACTCTATGGGAATCACTACCCACAAATAAAAAATTCTCTTATGAAGCATGCTTAGTTAAAAGCTTATCCTATTAAATATTACAAACATATTGATTGAATGTGACCCGGTTAGGGGATTTCCCTCAGATCCATTAGAATCTTCACCCTGTTAGGAGTGGCCTTGTTAGAGGACTTTGAACACTCTGTTAGAATGTCACCTTTCTCAAGGATTTTACAATAAGACTGTTAAGTCTACTCAATTAAGAGATTTTATGTTACAAATGCAAATAAGAAATAGTATAAAGATTTGATCTATTAACTTTCAACTACCTCTTGCTTGATTCAAATTCCTTTATGCACTCTAATAACTGGCTTCAATAATTCATTAAACTCTACTTTAGATTTCAACTTCCACCACTTCACAATTTCAATTCAACAACACCTTCACACTTCAACATGCCAGCTGTATCTTCTTTCGAATTTATCCTTTAAATATACATCATTTTTGCCTCTTAATCGCATTGATTAGGTTTTCCTTGAATCACTCTCAACCATTAGATCATCTTTTTGAACTTTATTCAATATATTTGCAACTCGGTAAACTATTTTCCTTCTCCTCGAGACTTTCACTTTTCTTGGAAATAAAACCATTTCTTTTTGTCACTTGATCTCCACTGTAGATCTTTACCTTGAATTTTCCCATGCGTAGATCTTGTAACTAACTTTGTCCTTGTCTTTGGAATCTTCTAGATCATCATAGCTATGCATTAAACATGGTCTTATCCTTGTATACAACATCAACTAGACTTGGTAACATGAATTCACAACTCTGTAACTGAACTTTCAAACTTGGTATTTAACGTGCACTACTCGATGCCTAGGCTTGCTCGGTGTCTTAACCGACTTCACAACCCTTTTATCGATATACTCCTTCTGCTTGGTAATATAACTTGTTTATATTACTGACTTGACTAAAGTCCTTTACTGACTTGATTAAACTCCTTTACCGACTTGATAAAGTAGAAAACAATTAACTCAACAGTACCTTATCATTGTCTACTCTTTATTAACTTGCCTAGTTAACTCTTAGTCTGAAATATATGTCAATTCAATATGAACTAGAAAACAATTGTTTGACATCAATGAAAAAATAACAACTGATTTAATCCTTCTACAATCATGAATACCTCTGAACTTTTGTCTTCATCATCATCTCCATCAATTGAGTAACATTGCTTATATAATATTGTAAAGTTATCATAAACATGGGGCATCTTACCATTTTCCAAAGAGGAAACAATGAAACTACCTCCCTGGGAAAATTTCCTTCCATTCTTTGGATGTTGTGGAACAGGTCGAGACGCAGGATCATTCAAGATACCTGGAGAATCCCGACCCTTTTTTGTATTTGTATGATTGAAAAAATCTATGTCTAAAATATGGTTGTTTCTCGCTTGTTGATCATGAAAGCTCAACTTATCTTATGTAGCAAGGAATGACCGCATTGCCCTACCCTTTGTCTTATTCGTAATAATGTTATGCTATGCCATTATCTGCATAAAGTTCATTTTTAATATCATTATAGACCAATTTTTTAGGAATGATAATTTTAGGAATTTAATTTTATTACTCCTCCATATTGCTTTTTTTAGGAGATTTTTTTGCAGAAAAAATATTACTAGATAAAGTAGATCCTCTAAATAATTTTTTTTGATATCTTACAATTCTATATGACCTTGTGCAATCTTGTCTAAAATGATTTGCTCATACAAAATACTTTCATTGTACTTTAAATTTTAATATATATCAAAATTATATTATTTATTTTTACCATTATAAAATTTTATTTATATATTAAATTTATTAACAATAAACTTAAATTATTTTACTTATTATTTTATAGAATATTTTTTTATTAGAATATTTTTTTAATTATTCAATATGAAATTAGTTAATAAATATTTAAATTTATTTTTTTTGGAAATCAGAGTGGATAGAATCCAATGGAGCATCAGGAGGATTAGCTATACTATGGAATCCCCAAAAAGTAAAATTTGAAACAATAACAAAGAACCCTAATTGGATCTCAAAGAAGGTAATCAACATAAATAGTCAATTAAAATTCCTTATAAGCAATATCTATGACCCAACCAACAACATCAAAAAACAAGAATTATGGACAAAAATAGAAAGACATCTAAAATCCAATAACACAGAGGCCCACTTACTAGGAGGAGATTTCAACGCAATTTTAGATATTAATGAAAAATTTGGAGGATCTAAATACATCTCACAATCTCAGAAGGTTTTAATGCATGGATCAACAACAACAATTTAATGGATATAAAGCTAATAACGGAATTTATACCTGGAATAACAGACGAGTTGGCTTTAGTCAAATAGTAGAAAGATTAGATAGATTCCTTTTTAAGGGAGATCTCAGTACTTTCAACTTTTCATTAAGTTGCGAAATCTTAACTAATTCTGGGTCAGATCATTTCCCACTAAGATTAGAAATTACCGAACCAAAAAACCTCGTAGGAATCCCTTCAAATTTGAAAACATGTGCTTTCAACATAATGACTTTTTGAATTTGATAGAAAAATGGTGGCAAGAAGAATCCTATGAAGGATCTAAGATGTGTCTTTTAATCTCTAAACTCAAATCTCTCAAGAATAAAATTTTACAGTGGAATAGGGAACATTTCAACAATATTTTTGAAGAAAAAATCAAGGTGGAACGAGAAATAGATGCCCTAAATGAATTAGTTATTAGGAAATTAATGAACAAAAAAATGCATTATAAAGAAAAAGCACTCTTAGCCCAGCATGGAGAATTCCTTGCTAAAGAAAAAATCTACTGGAGACAAAAATCTAGAGAAACTTGGTTGTCGGAGGGGGACACAAATACAAAGTTCTTCCATAATAGCGCCAAGAGTAGAAGAAATATAAATAGAATAAATAAAATAAGGGATCATTGTGAAAACATACTAGAAGACCCAACTAAGACCACATAGATATTCATGGATTATTTCTATAATACCTTAAATAATTTGGAAGCATCCAACCACACAGCACAACAAGATATGCTAAGTTCAATTCCTAAACTTATTACTGATGAGGACAATAGATGGTTAAATAGTAAATTATCTATACAAGAATTTAATGAGGCGGTTTCTCAACTCAACCTAGATAAAGCCCTTAGACCAAATGGATTTAATGCAAATTTCTTTCAAAAATGTTGGCACATCATTGGCAGTGAACTATATGAAGCCATTGAAGCCAATTGCAATTCAGGATAGTTACTAACAGAAATCAACAACACATTCATAACTCTTATCCCAAAAAAAGAAATTTTATTGTACCACGAGATTTCAGACCTATTGCCAAGTGTGTAATACAATATACAAAATCCTATCCAAAGCAATAGAAAATAGGCTTAAGAAAATATTACCTAAGATAATATCAGAAGAACAAACCGGGTTTGTACCAAATTGATCAATATTGGAAGGAATAATTATAGCCCAAGAAATCATTCACTCAGTTCAAACAAGTAAAGAACCTTGTATGTTAATCAAACTAGACATTCAAAAATCCTATGACAAAGTCAAGTGGAGGTTTTTATAAAAATGTCTAGAGGCCTTTGGCTTCACTAAAAGATGGATCAATTTGATATTCAGTTGTATCTCAACACCCAAAATATTAATCCTTCTAAATGGAAGCCCAAAAGGTTTCTTCAATATATCCAAACGCATTTGACAAGGAGATCCAATATTTCTTTTTCTCTGTGTTATTATGGAAGAAACACTAGGGAGAACCATTAACAAAGTGCATCTGGAAGGAAAAATCACCGGTATTAAAATCATGAATAACACTCCCAATATAACATACCAACAATTTTTGGATGACACAATTCTACCAGGGACAAGCATGAAAAAGGAATCCCATCAGTTCAAGCTTATTCTTAATCGCTATATGGAATCTTCAGGTCAAAAAGTTAATGTAGACAAATCAAAAATCTTCTTTTTAAACACTAAATACAAAAGAGAAAGGGAAATTTGTGAACTTCTAGGCTTCAAAATTGGTAATTTCTCATGAAAATAGTTAGAAGTACATTTGGACAAAGGAAAAAGAGACAATAAACTCTGGGAACCAATAAACACAAAGCTTCAAAAAAATATGGAAAGTTGGAAAGGAAAATGGCTATCTAACACTGGAAGAGAAACCATGATCAAATCAGTTCTTTCAGCAATCCCCACTTACCAAATGTCATGTGTACCAGTAGTAGATTGTGTAAAAAGAAAAATAGAATCAAAATTGAGAGACTTTTTTTGGAAAGGAACCTTCACAAAAAAAAAAATTCCATGATAAAATGGGATAATATATGCAAACCCATCAAAAATGGAGGACTAGGAATTAGGAATGTTCAATGGAAAAACATGGAATCAGGATCCAGGTTAGTATGGAACATGTTAATGGAACCTAATATAAAGTGGGTTGCAATCCTACTAAACAAATACATATTAAGAGAAAATCCCATGAACATTTTCAGATCGAAGAATCATCCTAAAGGCTCAAAGATATGGAACTTCATGATGAAATGTAAAGATATAATAAGCAAAAAGATAACATGGGACATTGGAAGAGGAGAAGATGTACTTTTTTGGGAAGACTCTTGGGCTGGACCTGAACCTCTAGACTCACTCTGCATAGACCCCAATACAAAAATAGTTTTGAAAAATTCTTGGGGCAACATGCTATGCCAATACATAGATAAAGACTTTAACAACTATTCCTTAGGATGGAAATGGCAGAGCCTAGAGGAGATTCCTCTAACAAAAGACCATAAATCTGATCTAATGGAAATACTAAACCAAAGACTATTCTCACTCAAAGATAGGCCAGATAAAATCATATGGGCAGGTTCAAAGGATAGAAAATATAAAGTTAAAGATGGATACAATTGGATTATATAAAATCATAATTCCCAAACCATTGACAACCCCCTCAACCTTTTTTGGAACAAATCTTGTCTTCCTAAGGCTTGTACCTTTGTATGGGAATCTTCCCAAAAATGCATACTCACTACCAAATGGCTCAAAAAACTAGGTTTTGAAGGACCATCTAGATGCGCACTATGAAAACAAGAAGAGGAAATAGTGGACAACATCTTACTCAACTGCCCATTCATCACAAAATGTTGGAATATATTTTGTCAAAAACTAAGTTGGTTCTCAACACATTCCAACAATATAGTAGACTTTCTCAACCAATTGTCCTCAAAACCACATAATAGTCTGTATAAAGATATTTGGATAATAACACCTTCTATCATTATTTGGGAGATATGAAAAGAAAGAAACAGAAGAATATTTCAAGACAAACTCTTGTCTTCCCTAGTCACTGACCAATAAGATAGAACCAAGTATAGTAGAAACCTTAAATAATAGGCTAAGGAACGCCAACCATATTGAAGGAATATTCACATAGTGGGATGGAATTATCAGAAAAAACTAGGTAGGTTTAATAATCCCTCTTCAATTCTGAAAAAGGTGGAAACAAAAGCAGAGAGGAAAGAGAAAATTGCAAATGGGAACCTCCCAAATATGGATGGTTCAAGCTGAATTTTGATGGAGCTTCTAGGGGAAACCCTGGGGAGGAAGGAATTGGATGTATAATACATTCATGGGAAGGAAACATTATAGAAAAACTAGCAAAACCCATACATAAAACCGCTAATAGCATAAAAAAATATTTTCTCTTGCACAAGGGATAGATTTATGCAAAGAACTAGGTATTAAAAAGTTGGAAATTGAGGGAAACTCCTAGAGTATTATAAATGCAATCAAACAAGGCAAAAATCCAAACTTGAAGCTTTACACAATACTAGAAAGACTAATGGAACAGTTCAATTCATTCAGGGATATAGATATCAAACACATTTATAGAGAAGAAAATAAAGCAACAGATGAACTATAAAATATAGGAACTGATGGAATCAACTTGAAAGAGATTTTTCCCAACCATAATACATTTTCCTCATTATCAAACCAATCTATAGATCACATTTAACCAAATACTAAAATTCACAAATAGAAGAATACAGGGAAGTGTTCATATATTTATGTATGTTACTTTCAAGTATTATCATTAACAAATATTTATGCTAAGATGGTATTATTAATGGATACACACGACACTAAGATGGTATGTCAATAATTCACTTCATTAGTTTTAACTCTTTGTATCTAATATCAGTAGATTAGTTTTAAGGACAAAATTTTGATTATTAGCAAAACCTCTTTGTTATATTACAGATGCTCAAGATTTTTTAGTTTGTTAATTTTTAAACAGTTGGTATTTGTATCTATTCCCTTTTCCATTCCTAGGCCTTTTCATTTTAAGGCATTATCAATAGTTATTGCATCCTGCTACGATTCCCTATTTTAAATTACACTCAATTTTAAAAGTTCATATGGACAGGAGCAGTAAATCACATCTAAAGATATATTTTAACTCCATAATATTATATTAGTATAAATGGATTATTGATCTCTTAATACATGTGTTTTCCTTTCAACAAGATAAGACAAAACAACAAACATATAAGGGTATAATTGAAATTTTACCATCAAGGCTTAACTACAAAACCACAATACTAATCTTAGATATTGGTCAAAATAAATTAATCTAAACCTATACACTTTGGAAACCTAGTGGCATCATTAGATAGGCAGTTAAGTTGAACCCCATGTTTCTTATCTAGAACTCACAGATGTGATTTTTCTATACTTTTTCAAATTCTGGCGTTTCATGTGAGGAGAGGTTGACACTTAAAACTTAGAATAATCCCTAATCATCATTATCTAGTTTTATTTGGTATGGTGATATGGGATAGAAGGAGATTGGTAACATTCATTTTATTTCAATAATCTATTAAATAGTCATACATGCGGGAGTATTTAGCAATACTTATTGTATGAAACTGCCAACTAAATTTTTTTTTGCATCCTATGCCCAGTAATAAAGTCAATATAGACTGCTCAAAAGAGTTCTGTTAATAAGACATTTGCTAGTTTTAAATACACATTGGTGTTCTCTAATATATCCCAGGTTACTTTAGAAGTTTTCTATCAGGAAGGCATGGAAATCAACATTCTATGGTCTTAACACAATACCATATGTTTTCTTTGCATCAATTAACTGTTAAAACATAGTAGTAAAGTAATTTATAAATGCTAACTAATTAAAAAAGAAGAAGTACTTTTTCCAAAAAAAAATCTCAAGAAGATGGCAGATCATGTCAGTAAGATCAGAAAATATAGTAAGAAACATCAAGGTATGTTATTTAAAATAATCATTTTAAATTGTATGAAAATTAGATTAACAATACTAACAATGATCTTAGTTAGAAGAAATGTGCAGGAAATAATAGGATCTAGACCCAAAACATCTAAAGAAGGAGAAATGGATAGAGTGATTATGTTCAAAAACTATAAAAACACTTTGAAATGTCTTATTAATGATTCAATATAATAGGGGTAAATGTGTGTTCATCTAATGTAAGGGAAGGTATGCCTTCCCAAAGTCCTCTAGCTAGTAAAGCCAAATAAAGAGGCAATTTTAGAACACTTATGTTGTAATAAATATTTAAGTTGTAAGGGAAGGAATGTGTAATGTTCCCAGGTGTGACTCCCTTCGAACTACCCGCACGATCCAAGAAATTGATACCACAACACCCCGTACACACTGTCCAGAAGGTAACCTCCTATACCGTATGATAGTAGGGAACTTTATAAGACACTCAACTTGTCAATAACTCAAGTGTATGAAAAATTATAAGTCTGCATGACCCAAATTGATAGAATTCGATGAAGTCCTTGATGGTCTTAAGCCTATACGGTAGGGTACCATATGGTGTGTCTTCTAGTCCGTACGGTGGTAATCCTAAGTCGTACGACCACTCCAACCTGGTGAAAATGCTTCCTTTCTACCCATACAGTATACGGTATGATAGTCATACGGTCTCCAATCCCTCCTTCATATGCCTACAAGAACCGTGTGTGTTGGTCTATCAATGTCGTATATATGTACAGATGTTGCCTTCAGAGATGTCACAATTATTACTATTGCTAGATTATAAATTTAATCAATTCAATAATTATGTTAAGTAGTACACACAATGGTGGAGGCTTAGAAAATGATGATAATACTTCAGATTACAAATTGGCACAAGAAGGAACATGAATTGATATGCGCTGCAACACCAACCACACAAATAGAGTTTCAAATTTAATAATGATAGTACTTTAAATTACAATAGTTCCAGATGCACAAAGAACCAACATAATAGGGTGAGGAGTTACTCCCACCAAAATTGCAACAAACCAAATAGGGAGGATCTTTCACCTCTGAAATGACACACAAAATAATTCCAACTAGAATTCACAATAATAATAAAAATATCCAAAATTCAAATATATTAACAACTACCTACATGTCAGACATAAATACCCCATCAGAGAAACTCCCAAGGGTTTACAAAAGAACGCTAACCCGGTTAACACCTACGGACAAAAATTAATAAAAATGGGTCCCCATTAATTAATTAAAGGTCCTTAATAATATTTCTTTTAAATAGGGACCAAATAATTAATTAATTTAATTAACTTATTCTCTATCAATTTGGAGACATTACAAATCCTCGCTGCCCAAAGATTGCTTTCCCTCAAGAAATCTATCATCAAAACTCCAGGATCCCAAACTAAGTGTGGGCATCGATAACTGTATCCATTGAGACCCCCAATACACATCATTTCCATGTGCATGCATATGGAAGTAACTAAGAAGAGTAAAGCTCATCAAGCTTTTGCTGTGCCACTCTGATATAAATTTTTCCATGTCTAGAGTCACTAGGATCCCATTGAAGTCAATCATAAAGTACATCGATGCTCAAATCCCAAGCCAAGTGCATACGTTGGTCGTAGTATCTGTTGAAACCTTCATGCTTCTTCTAGATCACATGCACATAGTTGGATTTATCCAGGACAAGTAAAACATCATCAAGCTTCCGCTTCATCACTCTGATATAAACATTGCCATGTACGAAGTCACAAGGATCCCATAAAAGAAAAACATAAACCACATCAACTCTTAGATCCAAAGTCTTCAGGCTATTATACTCACCATCAACATTGCACAAGTAGATCTTGTTGCGTCTACTAGGAAGTCCTTCATATGAAGAAAATGTGGTCAGGCTAGTATCATGCCTAACTAGAGGGTAATCACCAAATTCACACAATTTCAAACATGTATCTACAAATTTGGTCTCTTTTCTACCCCTTGGAGGACGTGTTTGAGAACCATGATTCTTTCTATGTGACTCCATATTATTATCCATGCTCTCCTGTAGATTTTCCCTAACATGGCCTACATATTTCAATCTCTAAAATTCTACCTCAACACTGGAAATTAGTTGTTCAAAGGCATCCCCTTCTAAACACTCCTTTTGTTCATACCCATATGCTCTATCACAAGACTAAATATTGTCTTTCAATGTCAATGTCAGATCGTATGGAGAAAAAACTGACCATTTTTCATATGGTGTTAAAGAATTGACCGATCATGTTGCCAAGAGGGGTTGTACAGTAGTACAGATCTGAATGTCTAGTATGTTGATTTCTTCATACGATGCTACAATTTTCCACTTGTTCAAGCCACCAAGGTTGCTTCTCATCTAGATGGAAGTTGACATGCGTATAGTTCTGAGGGGGTATGTTGTACGGTAACTAGGAATAGGTTGGACAATGCCTTTTGTGTAAGACCTAAACCATATGGTAGTATTGAGTTTCCTTCAAACTGAAATCTCCTTCGGGTCGAATCCTCCTTCGGGTCAAGTCTTCCTTCGAACCAAGCCTTCCTTTGGATCGAGATTTCCTTTAGGTTGAAGCTTCCTTCAGGTTGAGATCCCCTTCAGGCCAAGATCTCTTTCAGACTGAGTCTTCCTTTGAGTCGAGTCTCCCTTTGGACTGACATCTCCCATATGCTAAGTCTCCTTCGGGCCAAGATCTCCTTTGGACCGAGATCTCTTTCAGGATGAAGTCTCCTTCGGCTAAAACAACCTTCGGGACAAGATCTCCTTCGGGTTGAGTCTTCCTTTGGGTTGAGGTCTCCTCTGGGATGAGTCTTCCTTTGGGCTGAGGTTTCCTTCTAGTCAAGTCTCCCTTCTGGCCAAGGTCTCCTTTGGATTGAGTCCTCCTTCAGGCCGAGATCTCCTTTGGGCCAAGTTCTCCTTCTGACCAAGATCTCCTTTAGGTCGAGCCTTCCTTCTATCTGAGATCTCCTTCTGTTGAATCTTCCTTCAGTCTAAGATATCCTTTGGACTGGGTCTAACCTCGAGCTGAGATCTCCTCCAGACCGAGCCTTCCTTCAGACCAAGATCTCCTTTGGGCCTAGTCTTCCTTCAGACCGATATCTCCTTCGGGTCAGGTCTTCCTTCAGGTTGAGATCTCCTTTTGGCTGAGATCTTCTTTAGGCCAAGATCTCCTTCCACTGAAACTTCCTTCATGTCGAGGTCTCCTTTGGGCAGAGTCTTCCTTTGGGCTAATATCTCCTTCGGGCCAAGCCTTCCTTTGGACTGAGATCTCCTTCAGACCAAGTTCCCCTTCGGGCCAAAATCTCCTTCAGGATGAGTCCTCATTCAGGCCAAAATCTCTTTCAGGTCAAGATCTCCTTCAGGTTGAGATCTCTTTTGGGCCAAGATCTCCTTAGGGCTGATATCTCCTTCGGTCTGATCCTCCCTTCAGGTCGAGATCTCCTTCTACTCCCTATCATCAATCACATCTATGTCTAGGCTTCCTGCACCCCTTTCATCATGTCATTCAATCATTTTCCAAGAATGGTCTGGAACCTCTAAGCTCACCTACATCTGCAAATCCTCATGTTATTGGAATGACCCTATGATCATGCCTTCATCCTCCTTATGTAATGCATCATCCAACATGCCATCATAAACTTTCTCCCATTTTTGTAATTGAGATATTAATTTTTCTTCACAATGCTTGAATACTTTATTGACCAATCTACACTCCGCCATAGAAGGAACGCACTCAAGTTTGCGAATAACCCATAACATAGATATGACAAGTTAGGATATTTCCTCCATTTCTTCAATGGACAAAATCATAAGGCTGTCCATAGCAATTGAAAATTTAGTATCATTATGTTCCTTGATTGTGACTAAGAAATGATGAAACATATCATGGATCAAGTATTGCAATTCTAGATCTAAGAGGAGGTTATTTACTTTTACATTTGCATAATTCTCCAATATTATAAATCTCCTGCAAAATGGATCACTACTAATGTCATCCAGGCTCTAAAAGTTGTCAACGATCAAGTGCAATATCACTATCAAGGTGTCATTGTCATATGGTGCTTGAGGAGCCGAGATTCTCAAAATCTCACTTAGACATGCTGCAATGACCAACTTGATTTCATTGTCACGATGTCTCAACAAACTGGGTTGTTTTAAGGCTAGCTTAATAAGAGAAAGGATTATCTGTATGAATTTTGAAGGTGATTGGTTCACCTTACCCAAAATAACTTCCAATATATTTAGGGGAAGGTTAATACCATCACTAAGTTCCTTCCCTATCTTTTGTAGTTCCTTCAACCACCACTCTCCATCGCTACTGAGCACCATAGTGTGATTCAGATCCCAAAATATCTCAATCAAACCAATAGGCTAGCAAGATCACCAACTCGGATACCACTGTAATGTTCCTGAGTGTGACTCCCTTCAAACTGCCCGCACGATCCTAGAAATTGATACCACAACACCCCATGCACATTTTCCAAAAGGAAACCTCCTATATCGTACGGTAGTAAGGCACTTTGTATGACACTCAACTTGTCAACAACTCAAGTGTATGACAAATTATAAGTCCGTACGACCCAAATTGATGGAATTCAGTGAAGTCCTTGACGGTCTTAATCCTGTATAGTAGGGTACCGTATAGTGTGTCTTCTAGTCTGTACGGTGGGAATCCTAAGCCATACGACCACTCCAACCTGGCGATGATGCTTCCTTTCTTCTCGTACGGTGTACAATATGGCAGTCATACAGTCTCCAACCCCTCCTTCGTATGCCTACAAAAGCCATGTGTGTTTGTCTATTAATGTCATACAGATGTACAGATGTTTCCTTTGGAGACATCACAATTATTACTGTTGCCATATTATAAAGTCAATCAATGCCAAAGTGATGTTAATAGTACGCACAATGGGTGGAGGCACAGAAAATGATGATAATACTTCAGATTACAAATTGGCACAAGAAGGAACACAAATTGATAGTCACTGCAACACCAGCCACACAAATAGAGTTTCAAATTTAATAATGATAGTACTTCAGATTACAATAGTTTCAGATGCACACAAAACCAACAGAATAGGGTGAGGAGTCACTCCCACCGAAACTACAACAAACCAAATAGGGAGGATCTTTCACCTCTGAAATGTCGTACAAGAGAATTCCAACTGGAATTCACAATAATAATAAAATATCCTAAATTCAAATATATCAACAACCACCTACATGTCGGGCATAAATACCACATCAGATAAACTCCTGAGGGTTTACAAAAGAACGCCGACCCGGTAAACACCTACAAACAATAATTAATAAAAATGGGCCCCCCATTAATTAATTAAAGGTCCTTAATAATATTTATTTTAAATAGGGACCAAATAATTAATTAATTTAAAATTAACTTATTCTCTATTAATTTGGGACATTACACAATGCCTTCCTAAAGACCTATGTCATAGAGGCAAATGTACCATTATGTATACAAGACGCTACCATTCCAGGCTAGACTGGGGGTTTTCTTCCCCATTCTTTTTCCCCCAGTTCCTGCACTTTGAACGGGGAAAAACATAATTATAAATATTTTTAAAAAATTATAAATAAATTTATGGCAATAGCCTTTTATCGACCAAAAAAAATTAAAAATTATTAAATTTATTTATTCACTATTTTATTCATGTTATTTTTTAAATTTTCAATCTACTTTTAAATTGTTGTCATAATTTATATATCACCTATGTAGCAAATTCATCCTTTACAATAGGTAGTTCACATTATGTGACTAGAATAATTATGGTTCAATGAAATTTATTATCTAAAATTATTCTCTTGCTTCCTCTTAAATTGATATTCCATAAATAATTTATTTACTAATGAAATTTCTATTTCTAAACTACATAACTTCAAATTTATGATTTCTTTCATACAACTTTTTTTTTTTATCGATAAAAGGCCGAAGTCAATTAATTTTATAAATAAAATTATGAGTTTACAAAAGCTCCATTCTCTGTGGGCACTGGTAGGAAAGAATGGAGAAGAAAACCTCCAGTCTAGCCTGGGACCTGAGGTCCAGAATACTATACCAAATTACATTAAATCAGATAAGAGGGCATTCCCTCTTTTACAATTTGATGAAGGCATTCCTTCAATAGAAAAATTCTCTCTTTTTTTTGTAAACAAAAAATATCACAATATCTTTAATGGAGATATCATTTTTCTATTACTTCATAACACCTGTCTTGGGTAGGCTATCATTGGTCGTGAGGAAGAGATTGAACATTCTCCCTTCAACCATAGTTCCCCCTTATTTCTTTCGGAAACAACCTGTCAATAAAAGGATTACAAGACAACCTATCCAATACTTAGAGCATTTGTTAGTATTAACCATATTTATCAGTTATAAACATTTCACATCCATAATGGGACCTAGCTTTAGGTTCAAGATAAAACCTACATAAACCAATATTCTCTTGTATTATTGTTCTAAGTATTTTGGCAACATAGAAAGGGGAGACAGGCTCTAAAAAGAATTCCCTACTTCTTAATAATGCTTTAAAAACAATCCTGATATCCTTTAATGAATGTAATATTGCTAACTTCTTTGGATACCATAAATCATTAACGAGAACAGTATTACTAACTTTATCTGATACAAATAAAAGGAATATCAATTACAAGGAACTAAAGTTTAAGGGCAAACTAGCAAGACGCAGAATATATATAAACATATAACTGTATATATAAAAATATATATATGTGTGTATATGTATATATATCTTTATATATATATATATACAACTATATATATATGTATATATGTATGTATATATATATATATATATATATATATATATACAGATATATAGATTTTTATATATACATATCAATAGATATATGCAAAGTTCATTTATATTTTTATATAAATATATTTCAATTTAAAGTATAATAACTGTTGTTCAACCAATGAATTTACTAACATTTGCAAATAGCCATCATACATTTGCCACACCTATACTATAATAACAGAGAGTCTCCCTGGTAGCCTTTGTGAAAGTATAGCCATAAAGGTCAGCAAATCCAGGTTAGTTGTTCTAATCAAAGTCCCAGGCCCATTCTTGGCTGAGTCTTGATACATATCCCAACTCCACACCCTGGGTTGAGATAGAGAAGAATCCTATGTGGGATAAGAACTTGCTTAATTAAGAGGTCTAGTAAATACTCTTCACAGAAATTCTATATACCAGAACGAGTCATGAGTATATTGCTGAAGACATATTAGTAGCTTACTTGGATTAAAAAGGATGGTAATCTTTATAGTTTACTCTATCAAATAAAAGGTGATACCATGAAACGATAGTCAATAAGATAGCTTAAAACATCATAGAATAGGACCCAGGCAACCATATCTCTCAAAAATGCTATGAAAATTGAATTCATCCTAGGGGTGAATAATCTAGAATCATACCGGGCTAGTTTGTAAATTAATCTTTTAAGATGTCTAATACTTTCCTCAAAATTATCCAAATATATCTCCGAGGCTTAAATGAAGCAATTGAAACCATGGTTTAAATAAAGAATGTAACAGGGAAGAGGAACACCCAACACAATATTATTCATGCATCGACAACGAATCATATTCCACATTGAGATGTCATCTGGGAAATGGAATATCTATATTAGTATTGAGGTCCGAATCAGTTTCCCAGTTCCCAACCTGATCTTCCAGAATGAAGGAATCAATCCAATCCGCCCCTTCTGGGAGTTTAATATGAAAAAATTTATATAGGAAATTTAAATTTCTCCTGATGGTAGGAGTCCAAGCCACAAAGAGCTCCAAATCATCAATTTGTAACACTGGGAAAGCTGGTACAGGCCATCCTCCAACCATTGATATATCATAAAAGCCTGGTTTTGGGATTGTTAAATCCTCCCTAATGTTAGCCAATACTTTATCTAAATTTCCCAGGTATGTTATTTTGAACAGTCTTCTGCAAAGAATCCCGAGCGGGATTTTGTCAATGCCTGCTTGAAGGGCCGAAGCAATGAACATCGCAGGGATATCAGAGTTGACTCGGTGCTTATCTATATTGTTGCGGCATTCTTTGCCTAAAATCCTGAGGACCGCCCTAATAACAAGGTTATGAGATGAAAGGGTCACATTTTTTATCCTAATCCCTGAAATAGGTGTATCAAAGGCAATTTGGATCTTTGGGCCTCCAAGTTTGATGGGTGTTGTCATTCTGATTTCTAGATCACAAGAGCCCACTTCCCTACGTCAGCCCCTGTAAGGATTAATATAGGGTGATTTTGAAGATGATTCGAGGCATGCAAAGGGGAAACACCAATGGTCTTCTTTCTAAGGTTTGGAGATTCAAGGAATGGGAAAGGCCAACACACCTATGACCGTTACAGCCAAGATTGTCTCAAAAGTGTCGACTATAATACTAGATAGCTAGGGTGAGGAACCTATTTCTATATTAATTAATAGGCAAATTATTAAATCCAATACAAAGTACACCTATGTTCTCAGTGAAGGGGTTTAATCTAATTAGATAATATAAAGGTGTTAATTAATTCATATATAATAAATATATATAAATATACAAATATATATATATATATCTAGATATACATATGTGTAAGAGTATATACCTATATATCCCTGTGAGGATAGCTATATGAGTATACAAGTATAAATTTATAAATATATAAATATATATAATTAAATATATGTATTATGAAGATATAATACTAAATATATGCAACAAACCTAATTTATGTATATATGTGATTATATCTATATGTATAGATAATCTCTATCTATATAAGTATACATTTGTATAGATATGTGTTTGTATATTTACCCTAAACAGTGAGTATTAAGGGATGAATATAAATTAAAGGATGCATATATGGAAGGGTATTTATCCATATTAAAATTGAAAGTATTTAACATATTAAACCAGATATGTTCATAATCATCAGAAGCCATGGAAACTCTTCGGCATCCATATTCCCACTATCTTATTCACAGAAAGTTATGAACACCAAAAACCAATAAGGAAAGGTTTTTTTTTTTAAAAGCAAGCAGGAGATTTTAAGTGGCAATGAAAGATAATTCCAAATTAAATATATGGGTAGACTAAATCATCATCTCAAATACCAGAACTAGTACTTGCTTATATTTTATACAAATTCCAGCTGAAAATGACAACTAATTGTAGTTGGAATAAATTATTTTACTACTTCTAGTTTTTAACTAACTTTCCAAACAATATCTCACCTTTTCTAATCATCGCTCCTGCATCTATTCTACTATTCTTATTTTCCTAATTTATTTCCATAGAATCTCAATCCAAAAATTTAATCGAACAAATTAGTATTGCAGAATAGTAGGAATTATCTTAGACATTATTAATTCACTAATTATATATATGCCACCTTAACCATAGTAACATAGTATAATGTCTGGTATTTTGCAGAAAATTATCCATAATAACCTCGTGTTATACTTATGCTAAACTTCGACTATGACTATCTAAATCTTCACTATTATAAAAAAACATGGTTATCTACTATATACAGTCATCCTTAAGGCTTACCCTTCCTTATTCTAGCCCTTATATAGTAAATCACAGTTCCACTCCCCCTCATTCTTTTTGATAATGATGATAGCAGCTTCTTCCTCCTCCTGAGCCTTCAACATTTTTGAGCACTTCATTACAGATGGGGTAACGATGCAGAAATTTTGGAGTTCCATATCCTCTAGCATTTCTGGGATGTCGAAACCTTCCTCACGCCAATATTTTATTATCCTATCTTTACCCATTTCTCTATTCAAGATCTGGAAGAACAGAAAGTCCAAATTCCTCTGCATCTTTGGCTAGTGAGCATCAACGGCCTTCTCGTCCTTGAGGGTGAGCATTGGAACCCTTTTATTATTGGGGATTTCCTTCACCAATGCAACATCCATTTGCATAGAAGATTCTACAAATGGCACTGTACGCCTCTCTCTCCGGTCTCCCACAGTTTTCCAAGGGCGGGGGTTAGTAGCAAAGGTTCACAAGTGAATGCAAATTAAGTATACAATAACTACTAAACGAATAATAGAAACATGAGCAATAAAATGTACAAACAAGAGAAAGGAAGACAAGTAAATGCAAACCCCTCAATGCTTGAAGCTTATATTGTTTCTCTCTACTCCTTCTGAAACGTTGTTCTTGATGCTCAGTATTAGTGGGGCAACGTCTATGACTTGAGAAGCGTCAAGAATTTGATAATTGAAATGTATGTGTGTGATCGCAAGATGGCTTGAATGCTAGAACCAAACTGACATAGTAATGGCGCACGAGAGCTTGAAATCCTGGATCCTTCAAATGGTTATGAAGGGTTTATTATATAGGAATTGGTGATGAAATGAATGGTTGAGATCAATCCCAGAGATGGGAAGATGAACGGTTGAGATCAAAAGGAACAGGAGAGATCCTCAGTAGACTCCACCTCTTTATTTGGTTAAGAGGAGATAGAGTTTGGTTAACTGAGGAGCTAATTATGAGTTACCTTTTTGAACTGAAGAGGTGGGTGAAGTTACCCATGTG
>MU223868.1:158832-170509 GCA_018584345.1 Thuja plicata | reverse complement strand
ATTTTGAATATGTAATAATTTGATCAATACTTAGAGTACATGAACATCTGATAATAAATGTAGCAAGTGAATGTAAATCATCAAAAACTGTAAGATAGTTTTAATTGGGTAACATAAACATGCAAATCTCTGTTTTGGTGCCTATTTGTTGTATGATTGCATTTTGGATAACAGTTACTATTGATAATTCGAAGTGCCCAACTCAAGATATAATAAAGGTTACTGATTTCTTCCTCCAGACGCTACCTTGTCCTACATCAGTCCCAAAGCACAAGTTGGCTTGCCATAATACCTCATAATTACCATAAAGATGACATGTGGTTTAAAATTTAGCAAAAGGCAACCTTACAAATTGTATTAATCTTACAAACGTGTTGGCTTCATCATTTCCTAATCAAAGGAAGAGGTGGTTCTAAGATGTATTCCCGAGATAATAATTGCCGAGATACTCCAATGATGTGGTGATGAGGTATGTGTCTTGCATGAGATCATTAATTTAGTTTTCCATGAGCTTTTGTCTATAACTTCATATTTTAATCTTTTTAGGGAGCTCTATCTTCTTAGTAAGGTTAGAGGCTATTAATTTAAATTTATATTGGTATCCAAAGGCTTTACTCAGAAGTGAAGAACCTATTAACTTCCCATAAGGGAGAAACCATATCTATATCTAGATTTTAGTATGGGTAGTGTTATCATAAGAAATGTTTTGATTACTGTATATCCCAATGCTATTTGTGACTTTGGATTAACACAGAGCCTAATATTAGGTGTACAAGAAAGAAGAGAAACATCTGAGGATAAAGATATGTATATACCTACATACCTAGCTACATTCCCACATAAGCACATATATACATATATATGATCAAATTACCTGTGCGCATATGTACATACATATATACTTATATGTTAATGTACCTACGTATTACATATATACATATGTTTATAGCAAAATTAGAGTCTTACTTAATCCATGTTAGGTTAAGGGAATGGTAGGAACTTTTTGGGTGAGGCATTACATGGACGCCTCAAATGAGGTTTAAATTAAAGATTTTCAATGGAGGAGTATTAAGTAAATTATATTAATTAATATGTTATATTGGAAATTCTTGGAATTTGATCTCTTTTTTTAAAAAATAATTTAATTACAATACTCTAACCCACTTATGACTATATCTACTTAAGGATCTTGATTTTTTGATGGTGGCACCACTAGAGGGATGATCAATCCATCAGCTCCAAGATTGGCTAATTTATCTGCCCTAATATTACCTTCCCTATAAATATGGTTTATTGTGATATTGGAGAACTCTTTACTTAGCTTAATGGCTTCAGAGAGGAGAGAATTTAATCTCCAATTAGGGGTAGAACCTTTTCTAAGGGCATTGATAATAATAGTTGAATCACCTTCTATTTCCAGATTTTTTATTTCTAAATCCTTACATATTTTTAGTCCTGTTAAGAGTGCCAATAGTTCCGCACAATTATTGGTCGCATGACCAATAGGGGAGGCAAATCCCACTAGCTCATAACCATCACTGGTATGGATACACCCACCAACGCCAGCAATGCCTGGATTGCCTCCTAATGCACCATCAAAGTTCAATTTGAACCATCCATGGCATGGCGGTGTCCATACACACTCCGCCCTTCTAGTTTTGGCTAAATTTTCTCCAGGACCATAAAAAGGTGGGAGGATGAGTCCAGCCCATTTTTTCCTGATTTCCTCGTCCCATCGAGACATCTTTGCTTCCCTTTTTTGTTGGTTTCTGATTTTATTATTTATAAATTCAATTATACTTGTTTTTATTTTATTGATCAATTGGTGTACCTTCAATTTTTCATCTCTGAATATTGTTCTATTGTGCTCTTTCCAAAGTTCCCAAATTATGATTGAAGGAGCAGTGATCCATAAATTTGCATAAATGCTTCCTTTCTTTAATTCAGACCAAGATTGAAGCAACCCAAGAATGGAATTAGGGAGGGCAGCTTGCCAACCTAAGATATCTCTTAACCATATCCAGCATTGATTTGAGAATTTACATGAGAGTAAGATATGGTTAAGATCCTCCTCCTCTTTTTCGCAGAGAGGGCATCTGCTAGGACCTTCATAGCCCATTTTCTTAAATCTATCTATTTTGAGTAACCTTTGATGCATAGCAAGCCAAGTACAAAGTCCAGCTTTAGGTAGACATAATTTATTCCAGCAAAGATTTATAGGTATGTTAGTTTTTGGCCTAATTTGTTTGCTTCTAATGATTTTATAGCCATCTCTAGAATTATATTCCCCATTCTTAGCTCCATCCCAAAACAGGATGTCATTATTTCCAGTAAGTACCACTCTTCTCTTGGTAAGAGTCTTCGAAAGGAGACCAGCTTCAACCGCAGGTAGATTGTAGGCTGAAAAGTCTTTCCATTCCCAACCCAAGCCCTTAGGTGATTCTTTAATATAATCTTTGACATAAAGGCCCAACGATGTTTCAAGAATGTTCTTAGAACGAGTGAAGTGAGGTTTATCTAGAACATCAAAACCTCCCCAAGAATCAACCCAAAAGAGAGCATTTTCTCCTGTCCCTAAATTCCAATTTAGTTTGCTAGAAATGATATCGCGACATTCTAACATGAAGTTCCAAATACGGGAACCTCTTGGCGGGTTCCTTTCTCTGAATATGTTAATTGGATTGTTCTCTGTTAAATATTTAGATATAAGAATTTGAGCCCACTTAGCCTGAGGATTCTTGTAAAGGCACCAGACTAATTTGGCACCTAAGGCTTTCCCTTGATCTCCAATATTTTTAATCCCTACTCCCCCTTCCTCTTTCGGACAGCAGACTTTGTCCCAAGAAATCAGTGGGTATTTCTTATCATCTCCCATTCCTTGCCAAAATAATTTTCTTAAATGTTTATTTAATTCTGGTTTTTTGTTAGTAGGAAGGTTAATGCATGCTAATTGGTAAATTGGCATAGATGCAAGGACCAATTTAACCATTGTGGCTCTCCCAGCAAAGGAAAGCCATTTACCCTTCCAAGAATTCATCTTATTTTTTATTTTTTCTATAGTTGGGTTCCAAAGAGAAGCCGTTCTAGTTCCCTTATCTAAAGGTAATCCCAAGTATTTACAAGGGAGAGTTCCTAGTTTAAAGTTTAAAATTCTGCAAATCTGAAGTGAGATATTTCTTGTGGTATTGAAGAAAAATACTTTAGATTTGTTTTCATTGATTTCTTTCCCAGAAGCAGCAATGTAAGAGTCTAGGATAGATTTATATGAAATAGCCTCATTAACTTCACTGGCCCCATAAAGCATGGTATCATCCACAAATTGTTGATGGGTAGTAGGATCCAAATTGTTGGAAATTGTGATGCCTTTGAGATTACCATCAAGATGCTGAGATTTTATAGCTCTCCCCAAGGCCTCAGCCATAATGATAAAGAGATATGGGGATATAGGGTCTCCTTGTTTGATCCCTCTAGAAATCCCAAAAAATCCCTCTAGAGTACCATTAATCAAGACCGAGATCTTAGGGGTTGATATACATTCATATATTAGGTTGATCTAGCTTTTAGCAAATCCAAAAGCTTCAAGGAATTTGCAAAGAAATCTCCAATCCACTTTATCATATGCCTTCCTAATATCCAATTTAATTAACATGCTGGGAGACTTATTATTTTGGATCGAGTGAATAGCTTCTTGAGCTATTATGACTCCATCATAAATTGATCTATCGGGGACAAAACCAATTTGTTCCTCGCTAATTAGAAGGGGTAAAACTTTTTGGATCCTTGATGTTGAGGTTTTAGAAAGTAGTTTATATAAGGTATTACAAAATGTAATTGGTCTAAAATTGTTAAGACTTTATGGTTTATCCTTTTTAGGGATAAGAGTTAGGAAAGTGCTATTAACTTCTTTCAGGATATTCCCTGAGTTTCTGACTCCTTCTAGTGCTTCAATAACTTCTTCTCCTATAAAATCCCAACATTTTGTAAAGAAAGCAGCTGGGAAGCCAACTGGACCTGGAAATTTCTCAGGGTTCATTCACATTAAGGTTTCCTTGACTTGATTAATTGTCAATTTTCCTAATAACATCTTGTTGAAATGGGGTGTTACTACTTTTGGGATATGCTTCAACATCTTGTTTTGATCACATAGATTAGAGGATCCTGTGTTATTTAGTATATCTTTAAAATATCTTACTGTTTCCTCTACTATGTCTGAAGGTTGTTGGAGAACACGCCCATCATCTTTCTTTATCCTTGTGAGTCTATTTATGACTCTCCTCTGTTTCATGCTATTATGGAAGAATTTAGTGTTCCTATCTCCTGCCTCCAGCCAGGATTCTCTAGATTTCTATTTCCAGAAGATCTCTTCTTTAGACAATATGCCTTCATATTTGAATAAAAGGGATTTCTCTTCTAGGAATAAAGCCTCATCCATTCCAGACCTAAACACCCGTGTGTTAACCTCCTTCAGTTTTTCTTCAACATCTATTTTTTTTCAAAAATGTTACCAAATTTTTCCGAATTCCATTCTAACAATTTTCTCTTAATAATCTTAAGTTTTCTAACTACGATATACATTTTTGAGCCTGAGCCCTAAGCCTCTTCCCACCATTATTTAATGAGGTTGATGATATTCTCATCTTGAAGCCACATTTGTTCAAATTTAAAGGGGCAGTTCCTTGGCCTAGAGTCAGAGACAATATGTAACTAGACAAGGTAGTGATCTGAACCCGAAATGGGAAGTATTTTGGCATTGAAGGTTGCATTAGCATCAATCAAGCTCCCATAAATATAGAATCTATCCAACTTTTCTGCAATATTACAAAAAAATTTCCTTCTATTGTTCCATGTAAAGGTACTATCTTCCGTAAGTATTTCCAGAAGGGAGTTCCTAGTAATCCAATCATTAAGGGAATTCGCAGCTTGCGGTAATTTAGAGCTGCCACCTTTCTTCTCAGAAAGCTTAGTGATAGTGTTAAAATCCCCACCAATCAGGCAGAGTTGATTGGAATTAGAACCAAGGAAGGATTCAATCTCTAACCAAACTTGAAGTTTATCCTTTGTTTGTGTAGGACCATATACATTAATAAGGTTATAAACTAGGTTATTTCTAAAGTTCTTTACCTGACCAACCATCCAATTTTGATGTTTCTCTAAAATGTTGAAGGAAATAGTTCTAGGGTCCCATATAATGGCCAGACCACCAGAGGCCCTAGTAGCTTGAGATTCCTATAGAAGCCTAACTCCTAGTTTCTTTTTGAAATTGAGAGCTTCCTCTCTACTCGTCTTAGTTTCCTATATTAGTACTATCTCTGCCTTAGTCCTATTGATGCAGCGGTGGAGGATCCGCTACTTTTTAGGGGCATTAAGGCCCCTAACATTCCATGAAAGGAAAATCATATCTCCTTGGGAAGGCACTGCCCCTTCCCAGCATTAAACAGAGAAGTAATTTTGACCTGACCCAAAGCTTCTCCATGTCTGCTTCTTAGTTCACCATTTGATTTCCTACCTCTTCTTTTTAAGGTTCGTCCACAATCAGCGTTATCCTTACTTGACTGTGTTAAAGCAATACCATAAGACTCAAGATAAATAGTTTCTAGGTCATCAATTTCCACTAGAATGTTAGCTGTATCATCAACATCCTCTAAGAAAGTACTCTCAACACCCTTGATAAGAAGAGACCTTTGCTAGAGCAATTCCTCCTTATCACAAATTTCATCTAGAAACTTATCAATTAGCTCATTCGAGAGAGAGTCACCCGCATAGTCAATGATAATCTTAACTTCATCTTCTCTATGGGTGTCAATCACAGGAACAGAACTTTGTTCTTCCTGGTTTAACAGGACTTTTTTGGGTGATCCATTAAACATGCCTTCTAGATGAGCCATAACATCAGGGTTTGTTGTTTGATCCAAACTAGCAAAATCAGAGGAGATTATGTTACTAGGGACACTAGTTAGAGGGGAACTAGAGGGGGGGGCAGTCCACAGAAACCCCTGGGCATTTCCTAGAACTATAAGGGCAGGCTTGACTATCTTTTTTAAGGTCAACAGAAGGGGACCACACTAGTTCCGATATGGGGACCTCAAACAGATTAATGGGATCCCTCTCCATCCGACCCATGGTGTTTTCTAAGTCACTGGTTTGAGTTTTACTATCATAATCTATCATGGGCTGATGAGAAGACAAGGGAACCCAATTGACCTGAGAGTCTGAGTTTGGCAAGGAAAAGGCATAAATTTTTCCTTGGGTATTTTCATTGTTACAGCACCTGTTTACTAAAAACTGATCTTGACTCCCATTCCCTCGCAAATTACTTCCCAAGTTTAAATTATCAAAGGAAACATCATCCTTACCTAAAGATATATCAATATTAGGTTATTTTTGCAAAAGGGGTTGCAAACAAGGATGAGGGAACATGAAGGATACAACTGGTTGAGTTTTAGATGTTAGAGGAGTGGTCGGAATGCTATCAGGATCACTAGAACTAGAACAAAGCAGCTTTGTTTCCAATGGTGTGTCATTGAGGGCTCCATTGTTTTGAGTAGGGGTACTAGTAATTGGGGTAGGAGTCTTAGGAAATAAAGATGAAATAATAAAGCCACCTTCTTCATGAAAAAAGGATACATTAGGTTCGCAGGGTTTAATGAGATCATTAGAGACAAGTTCATAACCAGGAAGATTCTGTAATGAAATCTCAGCGGGTTCCTGATCTACAGCTAGGTCATCCAAATATTTATCAAAGATGATAGGATATATTCTATGAGTTAGTGTTTTTCCTTTGATTTCTATAGGTTTTAGAATTTTAGTAGAAAGGTTCATCCTTACGATGATAACTTTATCTAGCTCTAAGAAATCGTTATCTATAAAACCTACGAATCTTCCATAGAGGTTCCCAATTTTCCTTATCAATTCATCGTTTAAGAATTCAACAGGCATATTCTTTAGCATAACAAGTCTTTCCACTTGGAAATCAGATAATTTACTAGGATCAAAAAGTGGGGACCAGTCAAAAACAGAAAAATCTATGCCTTTAAATCTAGCGCATCCTATCTTGAGAAGTTTCTTTTTGAGATCTAAATTATTACAGTCTATATAGATAAAATTTTCTGGCAAGAGGACTATACTTACCTTATATTCCAGTTCTTTCTTTAACCATTGCGCAATGAATTTTGAAGAATATCCTACTCCATTCCACCTACAAAAAATTCCAAAGGAAGCACACGATTCTTGTGTTTTTTCAATCAAACCGTCAGTACAGTTTAAAGCAAGAGATTCAAAAGGTTCAGAGAAGATTTTGTTTTCCCTTCTGTGATGAGGAGTGTAGGTTTATTTTAAGGGAGAATATAAAATCATCGTTGGAGACCCAGCTCTATTTCTGCGGTGCGGTGGGGAGTATGGGATAACTGCAGATGTAAATGATTTGCCAATTTTAGGTAAAGGTTCTGAAGCTTTAGGGATTGAAGGTTGCGAGGCTTTGATCTTTATTTTATGAGTAATGGAGGTAGTAGGATGAGATTGGAGAAGGGAAGATGAAGGAGGAACTAGATTCTGAGCAGAATCCAGCGGCCAGAGATTGGAAAATCTATTTGTTATTGATACCACAAAGGCCGATTTGCAAGGAGGGATTTCATGCCAAACAGGATTAGAGCGGAAGCGTCGAGCTCGCATGGCATTTTTTTGATGAGTCGGGATCCACTGGTCCGTCAAGTCCTTGATGCTTCTCTCCTGAGGAAAAGCCCTAGGTAAAACCCTAGGGGAAGAGAGCATCAAATCCAGAGAAGATTTATGAGATTTAGCCAAACAGATCTTGCCAAAGTTGGAATCCACCACAGTTGAGGGGATAAATTTGGACACTGCATATTTAGTCGTAGAAAAAAATCACATTTTTTGGTCTAAGACATCCACTAAAAAAAATTTTGGTTTTGAAAAAGCAGTCCGAAAATGCAGAGCCATTTCGGATTAAATCTAGATTTCTTTCATACAACTTTACTAAACAATTTTCAAATAGTTTATTTACTAACCAAATTTCTATTTCAAAATTATATAACTTCAAATTTATGATTTCTTTCATAGAACTTTACTAAATAATTTAACTAATTAAAACAATTGTTCTTATTCTTTATATTTATTACTTCTATTATAATACTATCAGACGTGACACTTGTTCATTATTCAAATTCCATGAACAAAGAATTAAGGATATATTTTTACGTTGAAGAATTGTGAATTTAACTATTACTTTTTGCAATTACATTTAAAGAATTTCTTTTGATTGTGTTTGATCCATCTTCAATCTTATTAATTTTTTAAATTTAAGGTAATAATATTGTGCTCTTGAAATGCTTTAGAAAATACATTGCTTTAAATTTAATTAGGGTGTGGTCCCATGAGGGGGGTTTCAGGATCTATTTTTATGGAGCGGAAGCCAAAAAAAGTTTGCTACAGGATTAGTAGGAATCTTCTCCTCAAAAGTAGAAGCCCCTATTATTTAGGGTGTAGATTTGAGCAGGTGGAAAAGGTGGGGGGATAGAATTGCCCCACTAGCTTAGGCTTTTTTCAGCCACTTGTCAATCATATAAAAAAATTCAATTCTTATCAATAAATTTTTTAAACCTTTTTATTTATTTAGTCAAGCGAATTGAATATGTTAAATAAAAAAAATTCATCTACTTCCATAAATTGTGGAGCTTAAACTTTTAAGAATAATCTCCACTTCAAAATTCATGGGACCTCCCACTTTAAAATAATCCTAAAAAATCTTAGTAACACCTGCTGAAATTCTTTAGGAAGCCATCCTCTATGGGACCGCACCCTTAAAGACCTTGAATTGATAAAGTGTGCAAAATGTATTTTTGTTTAATTTTGTAGTCAATTTTGAGACAATGGGATTGTTGCACAAAATTATTATATGTCAATTTAGATTAAAGAAATCGCTTTTGTGGAAAATTAGTTGTGTAGGCATGGTAAACTAGGGTTGTTTATGCAAGAAGAAATCAAGTGAAATTTAAGAAGATTAAAATATTTATGAATTTCAAATTTAAAATTGAATTAGGAATAAAATCTCAAACATGTAGGAGTTCAATTTTTTATTCTATGTTCTTTGGTGACCTGTAAATCTTTAGATTTGAGTTGGAAAAGAATTGAAATTGGAAGACTAATTAGGTAAATTCATATTGAAAGTATGGTTTTATATCTTATGAGATATTTTAATTGAAGCATTGTATGGGTTGTCTATAACTATAATTTGTACAAAATTATGCATGGATTGGATTGGAATTATTATCTTTATGTTCGAAGTGAAATTAGGATTTATAACATGGAAAACTAGATAATTTCTATTAGTTGAGTTTTTGTTGAGGTCTTAAACAAGTGTTTGGATGACTTGAATGGCGATGGATTCTCTAGAAATTGTATGAGATCCTTGTGTGAATTAAAATATTGAGATCAAGTAATAAGTTATGACATTAAACTCCTAGGAAAACTTATTTATTTATCTATTTATTCTATCAAAATATTGAATTTATATAACTAAGATACCTTTGAAATGAATGATATTTTTTTGGAAAATTCCTTATTCTACAACATTAGCACTCATTTGTTCTATTTCTAAAAACTTGATAAGTGTCCAAAACATAGTAAATATCCAAAATGTGCACTATGGTCTAAAAAGATTGCTAACATTCAAACAATGTGTTGTAGTCTTGAATGTACAATGTAGTTTGACTTATCAATAGATTTCATAGTTGTACATTATTCCTAAGTGTCAATGTTATTGTATTTTGACTATGTGAATGGTACAAAGTCAATAGATTATGTTGTACAATGCTTCATTTGACTAAAAATTTGTACAATGTGATTGTCTTGTTTATTCTTATTCAAATCTAGATTAGAATTGATGTGTATTTCCCCCTTGTAAAGTTGAACTTCTTTTGTGTCATCCATGAGATTATGGTTCTACTCGAGAGTAGAGAGATGTGCACATGAGTAGTGGTGTATGGGAGCATCCTATAATTTCTTGAAACCAAATTTATTTAATGGGCTAAGATAGTTGTTATCTTGACTTCCATTGGAAGTTGGACACTAGTAAAATTGGCCCCTATTTTTGACAAAAATTGGTCAAATTATCTACGCAGATTGGTCGAAAGACCCACAAATTGCTTTGTCGGTATTTTTATCGTCAAAAGATTGACACATTATTGTTAACGTCAACATTTCTACAAAAACTTGGTCGAAATTAGCATATTCAAACGCCCACATTATTTGTCGAAACTGCACCCAACGTTTGTCAAAATGTTCAAAAAGTTTCGACCAAACTTAGTCAAAATGTTTGAAATTTTTTGACACAGAATGGTCGAAACATTTCGACTAAACTCTTTATGTTTCGACCAGGATGCCAAACCCACGATGCAAGATTTTGACACAGAATGGTCGAAACATTTTGACCAAACTCTTTCTATTTCGACCAGGATGCCAAACCCACGACGCAAGCTTTCGACCAATTAATGTCAAAATTTTGACGAAAATTGAATTTAAAAAAAACAAATTCTGAAACCAAATAGCCTCAATTTTGGTACTCGGCTTCAATAGAAGATGGACCAATAACAAATTTCTTCTTGCTCTCTAACAAACAAGTCTTGAACCAAGTGAGAAGCTATGAGTTCACGACTTCAATGTATAGCTTCTCACTTGGTTCAAGACTTTTTTTTTAGAGAGCAAGAAGCAATTTGTTATTGGTCCATCTTCTATTGAAGCCGAGTACCAAAACTGAGGCTATTTGGTTTCAAAATTTTCTCATTGAGTTTGGTATTCAATCTAAACAACCATCAATCATATTTTGAGACAATCAATGTGCTACTCAAATCTCATGTATCCCAATCCATCATCAAAGGACCAAGCATATTGACATCCAGATACACTACATTGGGGATCTCATTCATGGACAAGTCATCAGTCTACTATTGCCCAACATCCAAGCAAGTTGCAAATATTTTTACCAAAACCTTCACGTAAAGAAAGTATTCTTATTTGTTAACTTTGTTAGGGGTGTGGGAGGCTTCATCTTGTGGGGGGCATACCTGGTCTTCTTGTGCCTTGATCCATAGATTTCAGTGGACCTTTGGGCTTCATGGCTTTGTCCTAGTCAAAAAATTTCCCGTTGTGCGACCTGCAAAATTTGCGGTGCTCATCTTCATTCTTTTCCTTCCAAAGATAGAATTGTTACATTTTCTGTTTTTTAAAATAAGAATTGTGGTATGGGGGAAAATGAAACAAACATGTAACTTAGTTATCAACACACTCTTTGATTTTTTTGTGGATTGATAATATTTTCCTCATATGATGTATTCAACTTTAACCAATATTATTGAGAGGAGATACACACATCCATAATATCATGCAAGAGAGAGGGGGCATCGGGGGATACAGGGGGAGGGGTGAGTACAAGGAATGTACCAATCATCACATTCACACCTTAGAGGTTTAATTTATGTCATGTCAACCTCTTGAATTAGAAAAAGAAGAGAAGTTCAATATAAGAACTATAATGTAGACTCCATAAATCAACATTAATATTTTGAGTAATTATAAACAAATAAATAGTATAGTGTAGACTTCAAGTTTTATATGAGACATGTTGAGTTTATTTTTTGAAGGCCTTGTCATTATTATGAAGGCAGAG
>MU223868.1:104973-122974 GCA_018584345.1 Thuja plicata | reverse complement strand
TGGAAACCATGAAGTCTGTTGTGCAATCCGCCATGTTTTATGGAAAATCTTTGAGTTTCATGAGTAAAATGTTGTTTATATATTCATTGCGAACTGTGGTATCACTGTTTGATACCCTTCTTCAGCAGATACCGCGGCTTTTGATCTTCATCTTGCTCGAACTCGAGCCCCAACTGTAACTTTGCATGTTTTTCATTTAAAACCTGGGAATATTTTGAGGATATCGTGCCATAACATATGGCGCTGATTAATGATTCGCAACTTAGTTTATGCATCTCCATTTCGGCTTTGAACTTTCAGTTTGTTTGAATAGAACTAAGGAATTCTTGTTTGGTTTGTGATGACACCATAGCACTTTGAAGGTTATTACCGCTGCCATCTTGGAATGGTTTGGAGCTGTGGCTGAGGTGTCAAGCCCACGAACTCTTGATTATGAACTGGGGATGTCCCAGCCACAGCTTCAGGACTCATCCCCAGTTGGTTGTGTAACATGGGGCCCCATCACTGCTGTCAACCTTGAGTTGTGGTTGAGATATTGGGAAAAGTCGTCAGCCACAGCTTCAAACTTATCCCCATTTTGTAGCGTGACCATAAAGCACCACCACTGCTGTCCTTCCTTCAAACCCGCGAGTATCAGACCAATTTATGAATGTTTTTTTTTTGGTGACCACCATGTGGGTTTTCTGGAAACCGTGACTCCTTCAGCATTTTCGAAAAAATGGAGTTTATGACTGAAAGATGAAGTCGATACATTTGGTTTCAGCTTTATGACATCTTTCAGTGATAAGCTTTACTTTTTCATGCGAGTTGCTATAGACACAAATGAAGACATGAAGACACACTTTCCTTTGGCATAAAAGATAAGTCGACTCCTTTTGTTATTTTCAACTGTTTACTGCATCAATTACCTTCATTGCTTGTAATGTTTGAAGAAGATTCGATATTGGTACTCTCTGCTTGATGTCGACTGTGTATCTTTTGATCTTCACTTGTTCATCGTAGAGCCCGTGAACCTCTAGTTTGCTCCATGTTGAACCTTGCTGTTATTCTCACATGCTTCCAACTTCATTGTTTAAGAATACCCACAGTCTTGTACTTGAAATTGTTAGTTCGATGCTTGATGTCATTTGTGGATGCATCATGAAATTTGCACTGTTTAATGTTTTTTTTTTAAAAACACTATTACTGTTGTCTTTCATCACCAATATGTAGCAAACATAGCATATGTTTATGTTAAATGATACTTCACTGCTTCGAAAAGAAACACAAACTAGTTTTTACAATATATGTTAAAAAACACATTAGTTAACAGTCTCGAGCATTCTTTTTTAAGCATTACACACATAACAGTTTGAATATACTGTTGTCGAACATGATGTTTGTCTTCTGGAACATACATAATAGAAAAACCCCATGGGGTTCGAGCACGGGCTCGTGACTCCCAGGGATTTTAGTTGAAAACTGTGAACTGCCATTTGTATACATCATTCTGTTAATGAAACATGCTCTATTCCTGTGATCAATAATGCTCAAAACATCTATATGAGATGTAAACCTTGCAAAGGAAATTGTCTTAACAGATGACCTAAAACACATTATACAATTATAGTATTTTATCATGACCAAGCATAGTCATTTCAAATGCAGCTTCTGAATGTCTTGTAATACTTTATTTCATTATACTTGCTCTCTGTATTTGCACATTCATGTTGATATGGAATTGCTAACCTCTGTCCATTTTGCAATTTTCACATTCTTTGCTTCATGCTTAGATTCTATCAACATTCTTTCATTTTGACATGATTATGCATAATTTGTAACAGCCCTTTCATACTTTGTATTACTTGCATAAAACAGTGAGTCTCTTAGAATCTTACAATTCTGCAATTTACCAATTTTCTTCGTTTAAGTCTTATTTGTGGCTTCCTTTGAATATTCCTTCATGTGTCTTCAATTGTGATAATATGTGAACAGTAATCTTTCCAAAATAATATCATCATTCTGCATAAAAATGACCTATGTGAAGTTCGAGCACGGGCTCGTGACATCCACTGCATCATTTTCCTTTTGTCTCCTACATTCAATATACACACCTGTTCATTTGCACACACAGTAATACTCAACTTATTAGGTCATCAAATCATATGCACCAAGTAATGTTTGTGAGTGAATGTAAGAAAACATTCAGTCATGAGTATTGGTTGGTTTGTGTCATTTGGTGGACTCATAGATTGATCTAATCATGAAAAAGGTTTCTCAAATGGTAATACTAAGTCCCTTTTATTCAGATATATGATTTGAAGAAAAGCATGCATCAAAGTGGTTATAAATAGCAAAAGGTTTTATGTTTAGAACAAGTCCCTTTAATACTATTCTTCAGATATTCTTAATGAATGTTTTTCATTATGTTGATTTTAGCAGATTGATATGCAATTTTGAGAAGGATTGATTGTATGTTGTTTGTTGTCCCTTGTATTTCTTAGATCCAATTGGATCTAACATCTCTTCTTTCATGATGCAGGAAAACCCTAGAAGACCTAAATGCAGATGATGATGGATTTTGAAGACCTAAGACTTGACATGCTACCAGCAATGAAGATCCAATATGCAAGCATCGAACCACTACAAGGCAATGCATGGGACCCCTACTCCATACTTTCAATTATGCCTTTATTCTGCAATGTACTATTGTTTTGACATAAAAAGAAAGATGAAGCAACATCTATATAATACATTCAGTTTGAATGCACAATGTAATTGATCAAATTGTAATTTGAAACTTTTGGGAATATGATCAACTCTTAGAGTACAAAAATGACATTTTTGAAATGAATGTATGTAATTTACAAAATGTTTATTAATAATACCTGAAGGATAATATTAATAGGATTTTTCTAAAAATGGAATTTTTTCCTGTTTATGATTATTTGATGCATGCTGTAAATTAGGATAACAGTAATCAAGGACTCAAATGACACTCTTTTCACAGAGCGAGAAGACATCAACAAGGAAGCAATCAGGTACTTTTCCTCTCTCATGTCCTTAGATAGTGTTGGATGTAACAATTTGGATGAAGTGGAAGCAATTATAAGTTATTATGCAAGGAACAAAATGATTTTCCGATGAAACCGGTCACAATTGAGGAGGTGAAAGTTTATCTTTTTTCACTTGGGAGTGACAAAGCCCCCGAGGTCGGATGGTTTTCCTGCGAGTTTTTTTCAAAAGGCCTGGGAGGTTATCAATATTGATCTTTGAGTCTTCTCGAGGCATCAAACATGGTGATGTGTTATTGTCAGCTTTGTTTATCATCATGGAATTTTTTTTGGGTAGACTTATTTTCAAGAGGCATAGAGAAGGGAGATGGAAAGGTATTAGTATTGCACAAGGTTTGGATGCCTCTTCCCATCAACAATTTGCAAATGATAGACTGCTTATGGGGGAAGTAGTACTTAGGAAATCCAAATGTATGAAGGATACACTTGATAAATACTATACTATGTCGGGCCAAGCGGTGAACTGGCATAAATTGGAGGTAATGTTTTTCAACACATTTAAGTAAGAAATATGCAATCAATAAAATTCTCAAAGTTAAAATGGGCAGACTTCTTTGGAAGTTCTTGGGATTACCACTTTTTGGTGGAGCCAACAAACTAGTACTATGGAAAAAGCTTTTTGAAAGTTGTTTGGGGAAACTAGAAGGGTGGAAAAGCCATTGGCTATCCTCGGCTAGATGTATTCTAATGTTGAAGACTGTGATATCGGCTATGCTAATCTACTCAATGATGTGCATGAAAATTCTGACAAAAATAATCAAGGCTATTGAGAAAAATATGAGGAAGTTCTTTTATAACAGAGGTCAAGGACTAGACAAAATCCATCTTTTGGTTTGGGATCAGGTTTGTAAACCCAAAGGTGTCGGGGGGCAGTTTGAGGCGTTGGAGTGTGATGAATGAAGCTATGGGGGTGAAATTGGTCTGGCTTATGTACAAAATCCCAAATAAAAAATGGGCCAAGATCCTTTCTCATAAATATCTGGATAGTCAAGCCAAAGAGAGAATTCTCACCATTACGGATCCACCAGAGGGATCCTCAATATGGAATTTCATGTTGAGTTGTAGGTCTTTAATTACAAAAATATTACATGGAAATTGGGGAATGGAGAATTGTAAATTTCTAGGATGATTCTTTTGAAGAACAACCTGCTTTCACTATGGGAGATCACAACAAAGAATTCAAGCACAAAAAAAATGATTTGGGTAAGAAAGTGATTGATTTCCTTATAAAATAAGAAAATGAAGGGGGTGTGAAATGCCAATGGAAAGATGGTAGAAACTTGGCTCTTCCCTCTTTCAGAGGGAGAACTAAGGGAGCTAGAGAGTATGATGAATAGAAAAAATTTCCTTCTATCTAGAGATAGAGATGAATTTATTTACTGTGGAGAAAAGAAAGGTGAATACTCAGTTAAGATATATTATCAACTTGTTGAGGCTACTAGGGTTGTAGAGAAGGAACTGGGACGTCTTTTTTGGAACAAATATTGCCTTTCGAAGGTGGGAACTTTTTCTTAGCTTGATTTCAAAGGGAGGATTCTAATTGGTGAGAGATTGATGTGGTATGGTTTTCATGGCCCTTTTGAATGTGTTATGTGTAGAGAGAAGGATGAAAACTGTTGACCACATTCTACTACATTGTAAGACTTCTGCAACATCCAGGAACTATGTTCTAAATATGCCCATCCTCTATAATATGAGAGATCTCAAAAGAATGTCATCGCGAGATTTTTCAAGGGAAGGATGAACTAGTGGAACATCTATGTTTGAGAATTGTGTAGTCCATCTCTGAACTGGTAAATTGTACAGTAGTATCCCAAAATATGAGTAAATATATTTTCATCTTTTTTTATTCTATTCTTCAAAAGTAGTGGTCTTTGTTAAAATATAGGATTGGTAATGGGCAACCAAGGGTTCATCCTTTAAGGCAAAAGAGAGACGAAGTGGAGTGGGAAAAACCTGAAGAAGGATGGATCAAAATAAACTTTGATGGGGCATCTAGGGTTAACCCATGACCATCAAGTTCAGGGCATGTGGCAAGAGACCCCTCGGGAAATATTCTGGCAGTTGAATTCAAGAAATTGAATGATGACAACAAAAATGAAGTGGCGGCTCAAGCAACCTTGTTGGCTATAGAAATGGAAAAGTGGATTCAAGTTGAACAATTGGACCTGGAAGGTGATTTGAAGGTAATTTTCAATGTCATCACTAATGGTAGATCTCATATTTGTAAGCTTGATAAAATTATTTCTATCATTCAGAAGAAATTGGAAAATTCTTGCAACTACAAAATTTCCCATATATACAGGGAAGGTAACACTTTGGCCGGCTCTCTATTAAAAGTGGCAGTCAATTTGTCCCCATGAAATGATGTCATGGTGATGATGCAACATCAAGGATGGTTTTTGGCTCCACGGTGGCTTTCTAAATGACATCAATAAGAGTGGTGAGGTGGTGATGACACATACACAAGGTTGACAATTTAGTTTGCTTGATTGTTCGATGGCGGAAGAGAACATTGGGAGGTGACATACAATTAATGCAAAAGATGATGGAAGACAATTTGCAAAGATCAATGGTACAATGAGTAAATTCTCACTCTGTCCATAGCTGGTGAAGTGAAAGGACGAAAAGAATTGGCAATTTGTCGTTATGTCTGTAACAGTGAGGGAGAAGGATTTGACAGCAAAATGGAACCCAATTTCAGCTTCATGGCTACAAAGCAACAAATGGCATTTTGGGGTAGGGTGTCCACCAAGTGATTGAGGAATGTGTTCACCGCAAATGACCCATTTTTCATGATTATGGTGCGAGGGTTATTGGGAATCAACTTCCTGATAGAAAATTTTGAGTGTCACATAAATACAAAAATTTCAACCATATTTTGCGCCTAGGGGTTGGAGTTTGCAAAAATTGATGTGAGGAGCGTTGTGACAAGGTGTATGGGAGAGGAATAATAGAAATGGCTTGATGTCCTACTTCAATTTGCTGATCCGGGAAGGGGTTTCATTAGAGAGAGGGGAGATTGAGTGTATGTATCGGGGTACCCAGGACGCATTCACCCCTTTTACTGTGACGGGCTGGTGTAAATAGATAAATGAGGAAATTCAATGCAAGGAGTATGTGGATGGTGATACAAGACTATACCATTGACTAGGAAAAAGTCATTCAATTGGGTTTGAGAAACGATGATTTCGACAAGATTGTTCTCAAATTTAAACTAGTAGATTATTGGAGGGGATGTGTACTAGAAAATTATGGATAGATGGGTGAGAGTGTTACAAGTGTGAGGTCACGGGTTCAGACCCCTCATTTGTGCTAGGGGGATTGTTGCAAGGTGTGCACCCTTGGTCTCCTTGTGTTGTGCAGGGCAACACTTGGGTTTGCGACATGGCTTAACCATCTCCTGTGGGTTCTATAAGTCTAGTGGTTGTATCAGGCATTGATAGGTCGATCTTTTGGTTCAACGACAATTACACTTGTAACAGAGGGTGGCGGTCAAGTTGCGAGAAGAAGAGGTCAAAGAGTTCATGGTCAAGGCCAAGGATGGGGCCTAGGAATGAGATGCACCACTCATGATGGACGAGGAGGTGGGAATGTTGCACGACAACAAGGAAGGAACAACACTAATTGTGGTGGAGTCCAAGGCGAAGTACAAGTGGTTCATGGTGATGACCATCATCGGGTGTGATTGGCTCAATCCTTTTTGTCATACTTTTGTGAATTTCATACTGTTTCAAGCATCTATAAATTTTGTTTCAAGGGCAGATGCCCTGGTCTGTACAAACTTTGACTTATGGAGGACATATTCTCTTCTTGGGGAGCCAATTTTGTTTGCATTTGGGGTGGGTGATGACAAACTTTGTGCATACGCGGTTGTTATTTATCATAAAATAGTATGATTGTGGGTAGATATGTAGGGCAGATCAGTAGTGATAGTGGATATGTCTTTGATGTTGCAGGGTTTTAGGGGTGACAAGGATACTTTGTTTTTTGAAATTTTTTGATCTGATACAAATGTAATGTTATATTTTTAATATAATAAAATAAATATAATCTTTACTGACCAAAAACAATCATTCATAAATAATTAATAATATAATATTATTATATTGTTAATTATTAAATTGAGTATGCTTTATAACATAAGGTTAATAACCTTATATTAAATAATATATCAATGTTATAATATTATGAAACCTAATAACATTTTGGTTTAACATAAGATGCTTGCAATATGGGATGCATATTATCCTGCATTGCGCATCAATTTCTTAGAAAGATATCTAGCATCACCTAATAAGAACTTTTTGTGGTATGTGAATAATGGTTCCTTTTAATATTGCATATGGTCTTGGGTATGTTGTACTAAGTTGAACCTTGTAGGATTTAAAAGACTTATCGAATTTAATAATGCTCATATTTGACATGTTCACATCCTTGCATTTATATGTCTATAGATGATAGAAACAATACATTATCACATATTGTTAAATCTTGGTTGTCTTAGAATAATTATTTGACATGTGCAAGTTGTTGGGAATGTGTGTTTTAAACTCAATACCATGTATTTGAGGATTTTTTGATTTATTTTTTCTTATGTATGCTTATAGGTTGATAAATAATAAGAATTAAATAAGATTATAACCACATATTCTAATGTGACACACCTTTGGATTATGGATAAATACTTCCTTTCCTTGACTAATAGATGTGAAGGAAAGAGACTTCCTATAATGGTGGGTTCAATACCTTATTTGATATAAACAAATAATCTTAGAATTTGTGTGCAATAAAATGTGAGTAAAAAAAAGATTAAAAGACTAATGCTACTAATCTAAGCTACACAAATTGATAAAAAACACTCAAGACAAGGAGATAGAAAGAATATAATTAAGACAATTAAGAAAGCAATAAAATGCAAACTTGAGCCTCTTTTGATGAGGATATTCCTTTGATTTTTCAATTTGATATGTGTGCTCAATGATTGTTGTGTTCAAAGATACTCAATGAAGTCCATGATTATATAAATGAAAATGATAATGGACTCAAAAAGGATTATGGAATTATGGATTTGATGATGCAAATGATAATGAATTTAAGCTGAATGGATGCAAAAGTGTATGAAATTAATCGTAAAATGATTAATGATGGATGATAACTCTAAAAGCAAAATGGTATTATAACTTTTCTTGAAATGAAAGTGGATGGATTGTGAAGGAAATGAGAGAGTTTAAATAGGAAATGGGTGCAAAGTGAGGGGTCTCTAAAATGCAACACTTGTCATCATAAATGACAATTGGCATTTCAAAGGATGACATGTGGAGGGGAGGCTAGGTGTCAATTTTGGAGGAATGCCACCCAAAATTGGAAATAATTTTCTCATTTATTTAAAATAGGAATTTTCACATATTTGGCGAGGTTAGCATAAGATAGTTGGTATTGTGATGGATTTTGAGGTGCAGTCATAAGGAATCACTTATTTGGTTGTCATTGATGGAAACTAAGTCAGTACAATCATGAAATACTAAATGTGAAGTAAACACACAGTTGGTAAGAAGATAATGCATAAAATTGGCTAAGTCCATAAGATTGGTAGACAGTGAGAACATCACTTTGGTGGCGATCATGGTAGACATGGAATTAGGAGGAGTGGTCACAGATACAACATCAACATGTTTAGATTGTGGTATGGCTCCAACCACAAATCATTTGGTTGATCAGTGAAAGAGTTTTTTTTGTCACAAACATTAAGATAGGTAGAGCTCAAGAGTTCTTGAGTAACAATTGGTAAATCACACATCGGTGAGAAGTATAGTATGTGCCATGATTTCTAATGATATGATTACGTGGAATAGAGGTTATGAATTCAATGTTTTGATATTTATGTGATCGATGCAATCATTTAAGATGGATTTGAGGTGCTGCATTGGAGAAGTCAAAACATGTTTGATTACTTTGGAGATATAACTTGCAGATCTTATCTTGACCTAACGTGGTCATGATAAATCATTTTATTCATCAAGATTATCACTTTGGCATGTGGTGATTTCATGGGAAAGTATTTGAAGATCTTTTTTGGTGTGTTTGACGTTAGTGCAAGTTGTGTATATATATAGAACTGCTCATATTGAAAATGAGTTGTAGTTGTTGTGGGTGATGCGATTAGGGTTTTATGATTTCAATTTGAGGTTGTTATCATAAAAATGATATACAGAGAGTAGAGAGCAATTACAGAGTACAAAGAGCAGATTGGATCTGACAAGCAATCATTGATACATCCCGATCACTCATCTTGTTGCTCCCTAATAGTTGCAACAAGCAAAATCCCGTGATCAGGCAAACTTTAACAGGTTCCTATTTTCAAATCCTTTAACATAGCAACTTCTTTATTGAGGTTTGAAATCATATAGCGAGGTACATCATAACTGGTTTGATTGTACTCCTAATAGTGTTCTAGTCACTCCTAACATGGTGAACCCCCAAATAGGGTATTCGTAGCTCCTAATAGGGAAAACACATTTACCACAGTAGTGGGATTGTGGGTGTCATCCCCATCATGGTTTTCTCCCTCTAAGCAAGGTTTTCTACGATATAATATTTGTTTCATGTGTGATGAGTTTGTGAATGCTTGATATTACTTTCTTTTATGTGTTTGCATCAGGTATATGCTTTACATCAGTGGTCGAATTTGTTTACTACATATTTGTACTGATTCACCCCCTCTCAGTACTTATTATTTCTAACAATTGGTATCAGAGCACTGGTCCTCTTGGTGATAAGTCTAAGTGTATAGGCCTATGTCTGCACACTCAAACAAGAGGGTTAGTAGCACCGATTTGCAATGAAATAAATCAACAAACTACTAAGAATGAGCCTATAAATAATAAAATAACAAACATTAGAAATGAAAACAAATAAATGCAAACCCCAATGCTTGAAGCTTTTATTGCTTCTATCTACTCTTTGTGAAATGTTGTATGGATGGTGCTCAGTATTGGCATTGACAACATCTATGACTTGGGAGTGTTGAGAAAATAAGATCAAAATGATAATGATTTTGCTTGATGCTTCATACGAAAATCCTGCATAATAATTGTGCAAAAAGTTGGAGATCTTGGATCCTTTCAAATGGTTGTGAATGATTGATTTTATAGAATATGGAAATGATTTGGATGGATGAGATTTATCCCAAAAATTAAAAAATGGAAGGTTGAGATCAAAAGGAACTGAAGAAGCAATCAATAAACTCCTCTTAACTTAAGAGAAGAGAAATCAGTTGAGTCAACTGTAGAGTTGATTATGAGTTCCCTTTTTGACCTAGAGATCTAAGATGGAGTGATTTATGCAATTACAAATATTTATCTTGAGTTCCCTTTTTGAACTAGAGAGAAGAGGGAATAATGTATACAATTATAAAGATTGATCATGAGTTCCCTTTTTGGAACTAGAGCGAAGATTTATTTGATTATAGAAATTAAAATACTAAAAAATGAGATATTTGAATTCTATTTAATTTAAAATAAAATTAAGAGTGAAATTAAATTAAATTAAAGAAATTAATTTAATTAGAAGAATAATTAATAAGTTAATAATTAATAAGTTTAAATATTTGAATTTAAACTTTAGGAAATTGAATTTAATTAACTAATAAAGATTAGTTAATTAAGGTTTATTAACTAAATAAAATTAATTATTTAATTAATTTTAGAGAAATGATTAAATGATTAGAGGATCGGATTTAAAAGAAATGGATGATTAACTAGTGATTATGAAACCATTAATTAATAAGTTTAAATAATTAAATTTAAACTTTAGGAAATTGAAATTAATTAACTAATAAAGATTAATTAATTAAGGTTTATTAATTATTTAATTAATTTTGGAGAAATGATTAAATGGCTAGAGGATCATATTTAGAAGAAATAGATGATTAACTAATGATTAAAAAAATATTTATTAATAGAGGAAAATTAGTAATTAAATGCAAGGTCACAAGTCTCCATTTTAGGGTGTCTACATTTGTCCTCTTTGATACAATGTGATTCATCACATTGTGTCAAAGAATTTTCATATTTGATCTTGCCCCAGCTTGCCCCGACGATAGCAGGTGGACAATATGCCCCCTCAACAAATTAAGCAAAAAAGAGTGTTAGATGAGCATTAATTTGTTGAAAATGTTGAATCACTATATGATGATGATGATGAATGCATTCCTATGTTAGTTATGATGTTATTGATGATGGATGCATTGATTATATAATCTAATATGCACATGGTTTTTGATAATTTTCTTATGCAATAAATCAATGCAAGCCTAAAATTAGCAATGCAAATGATTTTATGCATGTGTTAGTTAGAAGAGGATTAGTTTGGAAAAGAAAAAAGAATGATTGATGAAATCAAGTCGTTGTCGTACATTTCAATCTTTATTCATCATTGCACCTTATTATGAAAAGAAAGAGATACAAATGCACCCAAATATTCACCATTTAGATATCGCTATGATCTCTGATAAAAAACAAGCAGATACCATATAAGAAATGTTCAATTCTTTTCCATGGATTAGCTCATATTGTGGAGCTGTGTCGCTGCCATATGCGTGGTAGTTCCTATCACATTTATCCTAAATCATCATTGCCCCAAAATTGAATTGAAACACTTCATAAACAACAAACAAAGAAAACAAGATCATGATCCATCATAGCCACTCTCACCACTCAATGGTATCCTTGAGGAGCATAAGAACATAATTTTTAAAGATAAATGGACAACAAATTAACATGACTAACTTAGTCAACAACCTTACTACTCTTTGATTGGCTTAGTTTTGGTGTTTGATTGTGGATGTGTCTTATTTCAGGAATGGACTACTCACATAAGACCGACCTGTCTAGTTTTGAGTATATATGTCACTGTCTAAGATAATTGATAGCTTGATTAATGATTGATTGAATCATTCGATTGATGAGAGATTGGATTGCTGATAGGTTGAGTCATATGAGTCCAGTGTCAATTTGTGAAGCTCAAAATTTTAACATTTGATTGATTGTTTGATCATCATTTGCTTGTTTATGACATAGATGATTTATTGCAGAGAGTTTTTTTCAATATTCGATTTTTTGATGATTGATTTCTTCAAGACATTTTTCAAATTTTTAAGATTTTTTTAGGACATTTTGCTCTGTTTAGATTTTTTTAGGACATTTTCTCTTTTCATGTTTTTTCAGGACTTTTTAGACTATCCCCTGTCTGGTAAGTTAGTATAAGCCATGGATAAGCGTGATGTCTCAAAGGGGATTGCGCTTCTGTAATAAGTTTGGGTACTCAATCTTGCATGCGGGGAGTACAAGCTTTAATGTTTTGGAGCTCATTGATGGTGAAGCGAGATCTCAACACTTGGTGCCTGTTTGCTAGGTTTTCACCAAGGTATGTCCAATAGTGCCTATTTGTCAGGTATTTACTGATAGAGCAATTTTATTTCTCTTTAATTTTTTCTATTTTTGTAATTTTGGGTTGTAGCCAAGGTGCCTGTTTGCTAGGTTTTCACCAAGGTAACTTTTTATATTTTTTGATTTTTTTGGACTTTTTTCAGGATCATATATGACATGTATACATGGCCTGGATATCTCAGGCATATAAAATTTTTAAGTGCATGATGTTGACATAACCAGGGAGTTGATCTCCTTCCTGAGTTGTCATTTGATATGCCTCATTGTCACATGATTTGATAACGACTTATGGTCCTAGCCAATTAGGCTCAAACTTGCTTGGTTTAACTCTTTCTGCTTGATTCTTCTATTTTTTCACGAGGACAAGATCTCCTAACTCAAATATACATGGCCTAAATTCTTTGTGATAATTTATTCTAAGGCGATTCTGATAGCCTTGTACGTGATTCATTGCATTTTGATGTTTCTCATCTAGCATCTCCAGTTCATTGAGTCTAGGAACTCTGTAGTCTTCATCTGATATGATATTCTTAATGATATCCTAAGGGATGGGATTTCAATTTTGAGGGGTAGAACTTCCTCTTATCCATATACCAAGGAGAAGGGAATTTCTCTTGTAGGTGTTATCACATATGTTCTGTATGCCCATAATGCGGGACTAAGCTACAAATGTCATTCTCAACTAGATTCATTGATAGTTTTCTTCAAGATTTTCATGATTATTTTGTTAGTTTCCTCAGCTTGTCAATTTCCCTAGGGATAGTAAAAAGAAGAGAAACCCTATTTTATTTTGAACTTCTCACAGAGATCATCAACAACTTTGTTTTGGAAAGGTGAACCATGATCAGTAAGTATGGTTTGAGGATCCCATACTGATAGATGATGTGATTTAGAATAAACATGGAGATATGCTTACCAATGATATCTATCAGAGGAATTGCTTACACCCATTTGGTAAAGTATTATGTTGCTACAATTATGTATTTATGACCATGAGGAAGTTGGTGTAATCTTTCCCACTAAGTCAAATCCCCATTTTGAAAAAGGCCACGGTGAAGTAATGGGGTGGAGGTCTTGAGCTGGTGCGTGAATAAGATCTTTGTGTATCTGACATTTTTAGCATCTTTGTACATGCTTATGAGAATCTATCTCTAGAGTCGGTCAATAGTATCCCACCTTGATGATTTTATTTTCTAAACGGTTACCACGTATGTGGGCCCCACAAACTCCTTCATGTACATCGTATAAGGCTCTCTGGGATTCTATGGAATTGAGACATCTTAAAAGCGTCTCATCTAGACTTTTTTTGTACAAAGTATTAGTGAGAAGGGTGTACCTAGAGGCTTGTTAGATAAGGGACTTCGTTTGGTTTCTAGATAGGTTGGGTGGTAGGGTATTGTCTTGTAGCTAAGTATACACATCATTGTACCAAGGAGACTCCAAACCAATAAGGACACATACTATTTCTTTAATTGGAGCCTTATAGGCTGGTATCATCAATTGTTCTACCAAAAATTGGAATCTGGTTTCATTACCTAGCATGTCAATCAAAGATGCTATATTTGTCATCGCATCTACTATTTTGTTATGAACCCTTAGAAATTGCTCAAATATAATGTAATGAAAAGAAGCACATAGTTTTTCCATCGATTGTCTATATGGGACAAGTTTTTCATCTTTGGTCATGTAATCTATTAGGTCTGTTAAATTTTCTACTTAAATGGAGTTCCTCTGGCGTCTTTCTACAATTTTTTTGGGCCTGGTTCTTAAACCCTAAAAACCTTCTTTAAGCCCTTGGTTCTTTTTAGCCAAAAAACCCTAAACCCTTTGGCATGTTATAAAGTGAAGCTACTTTTTATGTCACTTAAGTCACTTAAGGGTCATGTGTTTAGGTTTTTGTTGAGCGGGGCCACATCTTTAATTATTCCTTAAGTCCTTGTGGGGTTTTATTTTTACCTAAGTCTAGTGTTCTCGTGATGATTTTTTCCTTTTCACATCTACTGAGAAATTTCCTTTTCAAAAGAGGGTTGGCATGATCCCTTGATCATGAGATACAACTACTTTATCTTTCAAGGCATCACTCCATGATGCCAAGTGTCCTGTTGTGATCAAAGATGAAGGAAAGTTGATGGGACCATCAGATTTGTTTTCATCGCATGGTGTGCATGATCCCATGGATGTAAAGATGTAGGATATTATCCATTGTGGGTTCGCAACAAGAGGACACATGAAAAGGTATCTGAGCTAAGGCAGGTTAAAGTTAATGCAGATGTATCTTGATCGGATGGCTGGCGCTAAGCCTCAAACAAAAGGTGATCAAAGGATATTCATAGAGGCATCACGACAAAGCGACGCATGTCTGGATCAAATCATCTACTCACGGGTAACTTAAAAGGTGATCTACGGCTATATCTTAAAGTTGCATAAAGGTTTGAATCTCATCTGTCGATGGAGATTGTTGTGCCACCTGTAGGCATTGCAACCAATTTTCAAAATTTCAAATTGTTTTCGTCAGGGTTTCAAAGCGGTGGACTATGTCTTATAGAAAGAGCAATAAATTTATCAATCTGATCTTCTGGGCTGCATTTATGTAGTTCCAGGATGATGATAGGATGGAGATCTGACTACTCAAAATGCCTTTATATTGTGAAGTAATGTTGTGCGGTTTCTTATTAGATATGAAAAAAGTAACTTTTAGACGATGCATTGTCTTGTTTGCATTTATGTTGGGTTTTCTTCCAAGTCCTGGTGATTGGAAATTAGACTTCATGTGAGGACTATTCTCCAAAATCTCAAGGTCAATGGTGGCTATAGATCATATTATACAAGAAGGAATAAATAGAAAGGGTTTCAACTTGATGGCAGAATAGTTTAATGGTTGGAGGAGTTATTGCTTTGTAATTTATTTATTGGCCCTAACCCTAAATTATCTGAGGCTTGTTGCAATCCATGTTTTCTATAAAGGGATTTCCAAGATCATTTAGAAAGGGCTAGAGAATTGGGAAAGGTACAAGAAGGCATTAGGCTTCATACTTGTTTCCAGTCAGGGATATAGAAAATTGGTTTTTAGACTGTATTAAGATAGAGTAGAAACTTTTATGATCTTTTTCATATTATTGAATGTTGTATTTCCTCAGTCAAATTGATACAAAAACTTGATTCATCATAATTAATATAAGTCTTCTTAGATTTAAGTCTCTCCTTGGTGTTTATCTTTTGAGTTGTGAATTTTTTGACTCATTGCGTACAATTTGTTTATGCATATGTTGTTAGTTCTTAGCTTTGATCTAGGATCAAATTAAATGCTTTGAATATGACATAGGCTCATTTGGTCTGTCTACATAAGGATATTGTATGAAGTGTATGGTCTAGGTTACTTGTGTTTATGGTTATGAGTCTTTGTCAAGTAGGCTAGTTTCAGTTTTTAGTATTTGCATTGAGCTATTGCCCAATGGATAAGGCACTGATCAAGAACTAGTACATTATATTGAGATACACGTCTAGTTGGGTTTGGCTGTATTCTGCCCACTTTAAACATCAAAACCATCTTAAAGTTCTTTTATGTTTTATGGTTTTTGTTTGTATATCATGCATGGTAATGGAGAGTCAATGAATGTGTGGTTATCATTTAGTACTTTCTTACCATTATATGTTGTTTAAAATCCAGAGTTATAAGGAGTTGTAAAGAGTTATATGTTGAGCTGGATTAGGTGTACCCGCCTTGGTTTTGCAGAGCCATAATTGTAGAGGAAATTTTTGTCCCTATAGTTGGTCCAGTTACCTTGAAGAGCTTCCTATACTTGGAGCTAACCACTCTTAAAACAAATCTCAAGGTATATTGGTAGCTTTGTAAAGCATAAATAGTTTAAAACACCAACAAAATGGTGACTCTACTGGGGAGATGTATTATATTGTCATAAATGACTAGTAAGTTTATCATTGGACGCATAGAATTACCTTGTTGTTATCCTTTGTCTGGTGAGTTCCCTTATTGCAGTATTCATATAGGTTAGTGTTGTATTTTCCCAAATTGTTTTGGGTGGAGACTCTAAGAAATCTTTGCAGTAGTGTTGAGTAACAAAAATTATTTTATATGTACACTTTCTCGATATGAGTAATAGAAATACCAGATCCTGGGTGAAAAGACATCTTGAAGATAAATTAGAAGATGGATTTCCAACTACCTCTAAAGATGATCAAACAAGGAAAGGAAGAAATAATAGAAGTTTCCCTCAAAATGAGAGACAAGAGGATAACACTAGAGTAGAAGAGCCAATCCAAAGCAGCCATGAAGGAAATGCATTAGAATATGAAGAGGCTGCAGACTTGAGATTATGTGCATATGAAGATTAGCATTCTCCTGGTGAGAGAGAGGTTTCAGAATCTGACACTACTCTCCCAGATTCTGACAGTATGGCTGAACAAATTGTTGAATTAGATAGGAGAATCTAGAAGCAGATTGTCATGAGACAACAAACATAAATGGAAAGAGAAAGTAAGATAAGACGAGATCAAATTAGGGTTGAACAAATGAAGAGATAGTTGTTGAACCTAGAGGAAATGAACTATGTTGAAGAACCTGTGAGAATTGAAGAGGAACCTATCATCCACCAAATTTTTATTACTCAAGACCCTAAGAATAAGGGAAAGCAGAGGATGACAAGAGTTAAAATAAATGAACCTATGAGTCACACGGTTCTAGTGCATCCAATGTCTAAATTGGACACTGATCTTGAGAGGGCTAGAATGGAGAAATAATTATAGCTGTATAGTTGGAAAATGGAAGCACTTCCATGGTAGACTATTTTATCCTTCCGGGTAAGTGGTTTGGGGTCATGTCAAGCACCTTGAATGGGTTCCTAACTTTGATCTGGCTTTATCCCCTTTTCTGCCCCATTTCCACTCTTTCCAGCCTATTTCTGGCAACCCAGACTGAGAAACTGGGACTTTGGCCTTAAGGTCAAGGTCGACCTTTTTAGGTCAAGGTCAACCTCAACCTTGACTTAGGTCACAATCAAAAATTTTCAGGTCCGGGGCCCAAATTCTAGAATCACAGGGTTTTCGGATGTCGATCTTTGGAAAAAGTTAATTCCAGCTTCCGGGTCGGCTGTTTCGGACTTCGAGACAAAAAATCCTAAATTATATTTAACATAGGTCATTTTCTAGGGGCATGGGTCCAATTAGAATTTAATTCTCCTATGTCAGCCTCTCTAGAAGATTGTGCCCTAATTTCATATAAAAAGAAGCTTTTCTCTCTCATTTTTTCTAAGACTCATTTTCTCTAATCATTACCAAGCATCAAGAAGCAAAATCATAATCAAGAATCCTAAGACTTTCAAGACTTGAAGAGTGAGATCCAAAGGTGAAGAAGTAATATTTGAAGCAATCCAAGTAGCCATTGAAGCATTCATCCATTCTCAAGCACTTCTCAAGCATCCATTTTCATCAAGGAGATCCATTGGTGGCCATTGAAGGATTCAAGCTCCATGGAGCCCTCTT